>JAXGGS010202191.1:0-16357 GCA_035585475.1 Armandia brevis | reverse complement strand
TTCATTCTTTTCCCAGCCAGCAAGAAATGCCATAAGAAGAAAGATCCAGCAGAATGAACCGTTGATGGCCCCTGACGTGGTTACAAATACCAGCATGTATATCATGTATATCGATATGTTATAAAAAGTGAGATTAACATATCCGATAATAGGGAAAAGAGTTGTGCAGAAGGCGGGTACCGATTCATACCCGGTAATTGTGATCTTGATTATTAGCCTGCGTGATTCTATGATGATATGTAAGAATTTGAATCATCATGAGACGTTGATAAATGTATCCTGATGGACTCAGCTATCCAGGTTCCCACGAGATCTAGTCATTTCTAACATCGAGGAGATCCTTGTACATCAGTCATCGGTCCTTAACAATGTTACACATGGTATTAATGATGTTATAATACTTGTGTAGGGTGACGACGCCAGATCTATATAATAAGCTCATTAATCATATAATTAATATCTCATTAACAGAGAGCTCGAGAGCATGTGATGACGTCAACAGTTGCTGCGATGTCAGCTGCGAGATATGTGGGAGGTATAAACAGACAGATGCAGGCCCCTTTAAACTGTGTAATCGTCTCCCAATACTCAACAATATATGCTTCACATGAGTAACATAGGGCATAACAACAGCAAGTCCCTTGATATTGCGAAATCGCCTCGTCAATTTTTGAACATCTGGAGCGTCACTGATCACATGACAACACTCCCCGCCAACTTGGAGCGTCACTGATAACATGACATCTCTCCCCGACACCCTGGAGCGTCACTGATCACATGACAATGCTCCCCGACACCCTGGAGCGTCACTGATCACATGACTTTGCTCCCCGACACCTTGGAGCGTCTCTGATCACATGACATCGCTCCCCGACACCCTGGAGTGTCACTAATCAAATGACATCCCTCCCCGACACCCTGGAGTGCACTGATCACATGACATCGCTCCCCGACACCCTGGAGCATCACTGATCACATGACATCTCTCCCCGACACACTGGAGTGCACTGATCACATGACATCGCTCCCCGACACACTGGAGCGCCACATATCACATGACATCGCTCCCCGACACCCTGGAGTGCACTGATCACATGACATCGCTCCCCGACACCCTGGAGCGCCACTGAACGCATTACATTTCTCCCAACACCATGGAGCATCACTGACCACATGACATCGCTCCCCGACACACTGGAGTGCACTGATCACATGACATCGCTCCCCGACACCCTGGAATGTCACTGATCACATGACAACACTCCCCGACACCCTGGAGCATCACTGACCACATGACATCTCTCCCCGGCCATGGAGCGTCAATGATCACGTGACATCACTCTAACCTCGACCTACACTTAATCTATTCCGTTTGAATGTAACATCTGATCGTGTCTTATCTAATGTGAAATATCTCACAAGTTTACACATCATCCACTCAGCATATCTGCACTTGAACAGCTGATGTTTGTACTTGTGTTAGTAGTGACATTACAATGAATCTAGTAATCTCTCTCTGATCTACAGCAGGCAACATAAAATATGTACTACTTTTCTCTTAACTATAAATTGCAGATCTGAAACAGTTGGAACTTATCACCAGGAGTCTATTCGTATATGATTTTAGTGAAATAGATTGATTTCAAAAACACAAGTATATATATATATATATATACATACTTAAGGCCAAATATAGCTATTCGAATATTTCCGTGAATTCCTGCATCCATCTATAACTGATCATGTATAACTGATTGTGTATAACTGATTGTGTATAACGGATCGTGTATAACTGATTGTGTATAACGGATCGTGTATAACGGATCGTGTATAACTGATTGTGTATAACTGATTGTGTATAACGGATCGTGTATAACTGATTGTGTATAACTGATTGTGTATAACTGATTGTGTATAACTGATTGTGTATAACTGATTGTGTATAACTGATCGTGTATAACTGATTGTGTATAACTGATCGTGTATAACTGATCGTGTATAACTGATTGTGTATAACTGATTTTGTATAACTGATTGTGTATAACTGATTGTATAACTGATTATGCATAACTGATTGTGTACAACTGATCGTGTATAACTGATCGTATATAACTGATCGTGTATAACTGATCGTATATAACTGATTGTGTATAACTGATTGTGTATAACTGATTGTGCATAACTGATTGTGTATAACTGATTGTGTATAACTGATTGTGTATAACTGATTGTGTATAACTGATTGTGTATAACTGATTGTGTATAACTGATTAGGTATAACTGATTGTGTATAACTGATTAGGTATAACTGATTAGGTATAACTGATTAGGTATAACTGATTGTGTATAACTGATTGTGTATAACTGATTGTGTATAACTGATCGTGTATAACTGATTGTGCATAACTGATTTTGTATAACTGATTTTGTATAACTGATTGTGTATAACGCTGACTTTTTCCAGGATAAGAACACCACCGCGCACAGATTAGCCCTGGGGGGTCTCTCTGTGGCGTACAATAAAACAGGGTTCAGATACCGAGGTCCCCTGCCAACCTCTCATCTGGACAGGAAATCTCAAACCCTACACATAGAGTATGATAACGGGATAGGAAATATTTATGTTAAAAACGCTTCTGCTATGGGATTTGATGTAAGTGGAACAACTGATAGTTATTTTACAATACAGGGGATACTCGATATAACACCGTCTGGCATACGCTTGTCCCCAGCTACCCGCGTTATATCGAGAATCTATCGTACTACTGTAGATATCCTCTATAAGGCGGTCGGCGGGGGACAAGCCTAAAAAACAGTGCTATATCGGTACGCGCTATAGCTAAGTGAACATGTACTATACATGTACAAAACATGCGACATTTGGTCAACCCGCGCTATGAGTGATTAATCGGGGGACATGTTACAAAGCTGTCTTATACGGTCTGAATAGGGGGACACGCTAGACCCGCCTTATAGAGGATATCTGCAGTATATAACTGTAGTACTTTAGAGGCCGGTTATAATGCGGTCCATAATAAGGAGGTATTTTCTATATGATAAGTCTAGATTAGTTTCTCAAGCTTTTTTTTTTGCTTGAGAAGGGGGTGCGGGCGGCAGTTTTGAGTGTTTTTTCTTTATGAAGAGGAGGGTGCGGCTGTTTTTTTTCAGAAAATAGGGGGTGCGGCAGGCTTTTTAGTTTTTACGTAGTTTTTTTTTGGTGATTTATGACACGTCTATGTGTGTGTGGAGAGGGGAGCTCGGCCCTAACAGAGATGGATCTCTATGTTTGCGCGTGTGTGTGTGTGGTGAAGGGAGAGGGGGGAGACAGGGGAAAAAGGGTAAAGAGAGGAAAGAGGGGAGCTCGGACCTGTCAGAGAAGAGTCTCGGAGTGCGCGCGCATTCAGGGGAAAGAGGGGAGAAAAGGGAGCTTTTAAATGGCAAAAAAAGGGCGTTGCGGGGGGTCTCAGACCAAGCGGGCATACATGGTTTTCATATTTGATTGTGACCTGCTGTTCACCTCACCAATACGTCTGCACTGAAGACGGCTTAAATAGACTAGGATAATTAGACTAGGTTATTATCTCACACTAGGATATCCTGGAATCTTATGTCTAGCTGATACGGATAAGTAGTAAACTGATGACACGGTTATAGTAGTATACTGTAATACTACTCACTATTCTCCTCAGAGACATGTCTGTGTAAATCACAAATATGACGGATCTCTCCGTGAAAATATTGTTCACCGCTACATTATACCGAATAGAAAACGATGGGTTGGATAATGTTGACAATATACAATACCTATAATATATAACGATGGATTGGATAATGTTGACAATATATGATACAGTAGATAATTGTTTTAATTTCAGTATAATTAATCACCGTTTATTGGACACTGTTTTACACGTGTTATAGATATCAGAGATCAGGGTCAAGACCCGCGTTATAGTGAGGATTCGATATCATATTTGTCGATACATGTAACATTAATCATCATTATGAAATGTCTTATGATTTCGTTATTGTACGTTGGTCGTTATTGGAGATCATATATTTAAGGTGACATCAATCAATCACTTGGACATCCGGGAATACACACATATTTCAAATAAATAATAAAAAGATCTGAAAACGTCATTCATTGTTATTAAATCTTAAATATGATACTCTGCTTACGAACTCATTGTAACATTCACGACTGATCATACACAGTATTATAAATTACCTGTCAGGTGCTTGAGGTGTCACTTATACAAACTGTACAGGGTTAAAGTATGAGCACTTGACACAGCTGTTATACATGTACATGTACGTGAATATTGTACCGCTAAACTCGTACACATATAATTTCATCCGCCATATGCAGAACCCGGGATATTTCTACAATTTAATTCTCGGATATCTCGTTTATCATGGAGAGTGAACTGAGAATGTGAGCAGTCAAAAATAAACATCATTAATACTAAAACTGTAACACTATAACACAGAATATAAAACATGGCGGCATTTCATCAGATCTGTGGTTCATATATATGGCTGTCTGAGAACAGAACTGTGGCGGAGAGTGCAGTGTATGGTATCGTGTTCTCTGCTGCTCCTCTGTCACCCGGAGAAGCTTTCTCTGTCAGGGTGAATGATCCGCACAACGACTTCGTAAGTAATATTGTGGTTACCATCTTATACCGAGGACACTTTAAGTAGAGAAATAGTTGTGTAAATTGTACCATGACCAACTCATACACTTTATCAGAAATGCACGTCTTTGTTTAATTTTAATCATCGAACAAATAAAAATCACAGAGAAGAAAGAACTCACGAAATTCAAAATTTTGGAATGATGATTGCGTATTAAGTAACAAATTGTGCTTTCAATCTTCTAGTGAACCTGCCAGGTAGAGAGAGTGTAGAGAAATACATTCAAAATACACATAGATAAGAAAAATGTGAGAAAAATATTATCTGCGGGAGATTCGATGATTTACATGCTTCCTTTTCAGATTTTCGAATGTTTTCTACTCTAACCTATTATTTGTTATTAAATTATTTTACTTGTTATTTATAACTGTTTACCATGTAGACCCTTCCTTCCCTGTACCTGGGAGTGACAGGACAAACCCCCCAGGAGTGGGTAGAGGGAGGTCAGAAACAATCCACGAAAATGACACAGACCTGGTGTTTGTGGACCGGGAATGGTGACACCTGGATACACGGAGAGCGTGCTCGTCTCTGTGATAGATGGAGGGAGAGGTTTGATGTCCGACATCTCCTGTCAGCTGGTGACATTTTATCTGTGTCTCTCTGTGGTGACAGATCTCTGTCTATCACACACAACAACACAGAGGTGACACGAGTATTCACAGATCTGCCAGATAAACCTCTCTGGGTGATTATAGACATGTGGGTACAGAAACTGGAGGTTTTACCAGGTGAGTGGAAGGTGTATCTGATATTTCCAGGTTATTCTTGTTAAACTAAATATGGATGATATAAACCTGGATATTTTAACAATTCTCCCCCCATGCCCACTATAATTTATACTACTTCATGTGAAATAAATTGTATTGTGGAATGTTGTTCCGGATGTTCGAGGAAAGAGCGTGGTTGAACTTATGACACAATGATTCAGTCCATATAACAAATTTCACTCACCAGCTGCAGACGCTTGAACAAATATGTATTGCTTATGTGAGTTATAAGTCCGGTTATCTGACATTTGATATGCATAGAGCTGTTGTTTAGGCTGCATAAAATTATTGAATAGTTCTTCAGGCCTTCCCGTGGGCCTGAGAACCCCCGCAACCCAAAAATTTATATCGATTTCAAAATAAATAAATAAGTGTACCTGCCGCCCCCTCCTTCTCAGAATTGAAAAAAAATGTATATATATACCTGCAACACCCTTCTTCTCAATTGGTCCCTGGCCAACTAATAAAAATGGAGATAATTTTAAGTTAATTTCCATTTTCGGAATATGTGCGGTAATTAATGAAGCTACAGACATTCAAGATGATTCTTTTGGTATCTAGAAAAGTGTGCATTTACACATAACTAACGTCTAAGTTTTAAACTTAAATGAGAGACATGCCAGATGACCAGGTATTCCCGGAATATTTCATTGTATTCTAACAAACCAGAAATAGAAACCGAAATGAATCGAGCAATAGCAGATATTTAACATGCACATAAAATCCGTTACCAGTACATCTAAAAAACGCACTATATTTATAGCTCTAAAAATATGTAATCATAGATAATGTTCCATAGTTTTTGATTACAAAAATTCTGCCAGTAATATATGGCAAGTGATCCTATGATTATCATTTCTTACTTTAATAAAATCTGATGCCCCTATATTTCTGAAATAATTTATTAAATGATAACTAGATTCCGTCCTGAATGTGACCACATGTCAGACAAAACTATCATGAAAAAAATCTATTTATTGTGAACCCTAACACCCTTTTAACAGACCCGTACGCACAAAGGTGATGTAGGACTATGTAGTCCTGTGTAGTCATGCAACTTGCTCTGAAATACGGCGCAAGTTGCAGGACTTTTTGCGATACTTTGATCATGGAAAAATTAAACAAAAAAATCATAGAAATATCTACCTTACTATTTAAAGAGTAGTCAAAGCAGTAACCAAAATCTATCGGCCCCTATTTTGTTTGGACACCAGACATTAAAGGCTCACAAAGTTGAGTAAAACAAAAAAACGGACTTGGCCATCGGCAATTTTGCTTCATATAAGAGAATAGCCCGCATGACGTCATTTGTTGGCACGAAAATGCGGATTCGCAACCAAAATCACTCGCTCTGCGAACGGGTCTACTGATAAATACCAAGAGTAATCAGAATCCTTCAGATTGCTTTCAAAAGTTTAATCATGTTCCATTTCAGAATCCCAGGAAATAGTTCTGACCTCTATAAATGACCAGAAAGTGGTCACTGGTGAGAGTGCTGTATTCTGGGTAACTGCAGAAGGTCCTTCCGGCACTGACGTCACCTGGTTCCTTAACGACACCGTACTAATTAAACCCAAGGTAACAAGACACAGTGTAGGTAAGATACATTGGTGCATGGTTAAAGATTGTCAGCCACAAGATGTTGGGGTGATCAAAGTTGTTGTCAGATCAGGGGCACAAGGGAAGGAAAGTTTATCAAACTTGAAAATATCAGGTAAAACAGTAAACACATTAAAAACCAGCATTTGAAAGTCCTCTACCTAAAACTTCAGAGTCATAATTCCTGTCCGTGTTTTATTTAATTAAGCGATGACCAGCGACTCAGCTCCTGGAAACATTGATCCATGTCTGGTGGATATGAATATTTATCAGGCAGGGGACCAGACAGCAGTAATAGTATATCCATCAGAAGTAGAGGATTTTAAAAGGATTAAAAGAGATGTGGTAGATATAACAACTTATTTTGTATTCATAATCTTTCTGAAATGAAACAAAATCAAATAAAAACAAAGATAATTAATTGTTTAGGTATACAATACCGGGAAAGCTAAGAAAGGAAAAGCCTGCATCATTTCTCTGCCCACGTTTGAGGTTCCCTGGTTAAAACCTCTCCCTGGTTACTTCACTGATGCTCAGAAACTGTCAGAACTCTGGCATGGGATGGGACTGGATGTTTATCTACCCAAACCTGTCTCTGATAAACCAAGGGGCCTTACAGCAGAAGTTATCTTCATTTGATTACATTATTTGTTTTCTTTTGTCGTAGGAGATTCGAAATACATTGAGGAGATTTGTGAACTCATTCACTGATGAAGACCAGCTAGCGGTGATCTGTGTTTTGTCACATGGCCTCGATGGTTTGGTGTATGGTTCAGATGGAAACAAAATCCGTGTTAATGAAATCACAGAATATTTCAGCAATGACAGCTGCCCCACTCTGATAGATAAACCTAAGATTGTTATCATACAAGCATGTCAAGGAGGTGCGACTGATATCGGCTGTGTTTTATGATATTATTTTCTGCATATCTTAGAATATTATATAATATTTTGTTCTGTTACAGAAAAGTCAGATGTAGTTTCTTACTTGCCGGGAGGAGCATCAGCGGCAGTATCAGGAAGTGGATACAGTTTCCCACATGTTTCTGACATGCTGGTGGCCTATCCTTCTTTGTCTGGTAAATATATTTCCCTCACAAGATATGACATATTTCTAATTTCTAATACTCAAAAATGTTTGTTAAGGCTTGGTATGTTAGTATGTTACATTTAATTAATCTGCATTCTTGTATTTAGGGTATGTGAGCTATGTGTTTAACAAGAAAGGAAGCACTTACATCCAAGCTCTTGTCGAAACATTTGCCAATAAGGCGAAGGATACAGATGCAGCTAATCTCCTCGCTTCGGTACAGTGTTGATATTTGTCAGCTGTATCTTTAATCTATGGACTGATTTTTTTAACCAGAATGTACATGTGCTCAAATAAGATTACCAACTTACTTAGCATGGTAATATGTTATAGGTTGGAGGCGCCCTGAAGAAGAAGGAGTTAAAAGCTTATGCGGGAGATAAGAGGGCGAAGGTGAAACAGATGCCCTGGTACACAAGTTACCTTGGAGGACCCTTGTACCTGTTACCATGTAAAGATGGTAAGCAAGGACAGAACTGGCCTTTATAAATGTGGCAACAATTCGTGTGTTTCTTAAGGAAAATAAATAATCAAATGTTAATAGAGTCAGATGATAAAGCCTACTAAAGTTAGTGATATTTTTCTCTTTGTAAAAGTTCAGTTAGGGGGCAAAATATTTGACATTAACTGAATATAATCTTAATACGCTTCTTGTAAAAACTGTTAATGTATATCTTTCTCTCCGTGAAATTTCGATATTTAAGCATTGTACAACTTAAACTGCAAAATTGCCTTGTCACATATTGTCGCAAAGCTTTTCACACACTATTTATAGATCATAATAAAAAGGTTATTACAACCAGGAAACTCTCCATATTCTGGTCTGAATCTTTGTTTATTTCAAAGATGACTGATTCTGTTATATATATTTTCATTATTATTGTTACCATGATTATGTTTTTTTCATAAAATATTGCAAAGTGTGATCATTTATTGAAAAGCTTTGTATACTTCTCGGTTACACGTGTCACTCAAAGAACATTGTTTAAGAAAAAGGACTTGTGGTTTAAAGTATAGTCCAATACCTAAATAAAATAGTGATCATTCAATCATGTCAGGGAGGTATATCATGTGAACATGGCATACATTTACCATGCTGTACAGAAATACATAATGTATACATCTAATTGAACCATTAACAAGATAAATAAGACGTGTGGAGATATATGATCACAGCTGATTTTATTGAAAATTCACATCAGATCAGTAATCCACAAGCCAAATCAACTTATTTACTGTATTGAATATGTTTATACATCTATTTTAATAGTCTCCATGTTTTCAATCTAGTAACATAATTTGTAGATAAAAATAAGAGGATGGACGAACTTAGATGAAAAACAAAGTTAGTTCGGTCGATTTAAGAAGCTCTAATTTCTGACGAATTACACAAAAATAAGCTTGATATGTTGTTCGGGAATATAAGCCATTAATTAATTTTAAATTTCTGTAGCCTCCGGTAGACTAACTTCTATTCGCCTTCCTCAGGGTTATAGTCTCAAAGAGTTAGTCTGAAATCCACATAATGCAGATTTATATTTTATTGTAATCAAAATTAATCGTTTCATTATCCCCGAGTAGGAAGTGAAATATCTGTCCTCATCAATTAATATACATTCTCTAGCATGTGATATTCTATATTATTATTCGTCTTTCGCGTAATACCAGTGTACTGTTACGGTTATTTGTTTTAAAATATAGTTATGTATAACATACATTTCTACACTTGATTCATCTTAATACTGGTATTTTATGTACATGTATTCAATATTTGATTATATAAGACAGCACATCTCGCTATGCTAATAGCTTTGTTAACATGCCCTAGTTATTACTGAGTATCGTTACAAGTTTTAGGTTACACTTATAACATCACGCACTCTCTCTGGCTTATTGTACCTGACACGACATGGTTGTCAAGTGTTTTGTAGCTAGTATTCGCATCTCTGTTATTTTGATCAGGTGATTAATTACTTATTAATGAGCAGACTATTGCTAATGATGGGAACAGGAGAACAATAACGATATGACAGCTCTCAATTTGATCACGTTTCGTGTGATTAATAAATAAATATACAAGTATCACAAGTAACTCCGAGATTCTGGTCCGATATATAAAACTCAATGAGTTTGAATTTGGTTTATCGCTAACAGTACATATGGATTGATACGATAAAATGATATTCATACTGATAAAACTATACGAATAAGAGGTTATTTGACACACTAAATATCATTATCCAGAATTACATGGATATTGATAAGGTATCAAATTTGGGGTATTATTGAGAATTTATTAAAGTACGTTGATTTTGACGTATATGTGATGAATATTGTGCTGGACTAAGAAATATTAATGTCAACATAAAGCTTCATATGTGAATCAACTCGAGATAGAGCCAGAAAATTCACATGGCTCGTGGTAAGATAAGAAAAGATAGAGAAATTACAGTAGAAAAACTCTCGAGAAAAAACAATGCAAGCTCTGACTAGTTTGTACTGAAATAAGTGATATAGATGCACGCTAAATTTGTTAATCATTGATTACAGTAGCCTTGATAAATGAGAGAATTGTATCAGTGGGGATTCGGCTGTGTAACTTGAAATCAACGTGTGTCTTGGATAATATATGTAATATATCATTCGCGACAAATCTCTTATCAAAAATCAATTCAGTTTGAATTTAGACCGGGCAGAGAGAACAAACTTGACCCCACATAAATGTAGCGTATATCAGCTCAGCTTAATTTGACGCCAACTTAATCGCGTAACGGAAATCAACCATGAAATGATTGCTCGGATAAAGGAAATTAATATTAACTTGGGTAAATTAAACGATGCCTACAGACTTGGGTTTGGTTAGCAGCAGATAACAGCATGACATGGATCTCCAACACACTGGAGCATGATTACCCTATGACATCCCCCTCTCC
This sequence comes from Armandia brevis, assembly GCA_035585475.1. NCBI lineage: Eukaryota > Metazoa > Annelida > Polychaeta > Opheliidae > Armandia > Armandia brevis. Next base: position 5,264 of record JAXGGS010202191.1, on the reverse strand, counting down.
CCCCTTATACCTTGGAGCGTCACTGATGCACTATTTCAACTGAAATCACTAATTACATGAAAGAACACTCATTTTCTACCCACTACCTAGGGTGACTTGCTGTTAAGATGATATATCTTAGTTGTGATAAAACCATACATAGAATACTTTTGTATCAATCGGTGCTATGAACATAATACATTTATCATACTAGTTTGGACATGTTGTTAGTTGTTCATAATGCTGAAGTATTTCTTATAATTTCATTAAGTAGCTGTTCATATGGTGATGGTGGGTGGTCCAAATATATCGTGAGTTTTACATATGACGAGTCACGATTGTGCGTTATAGATAACACTCTGTGCAGATGAGTTATACATTATGAATAAGCTTCTCAATATTTAATTATGATAGAGAACAAACGCACACAAATCTGATACCAATTTATCAACTACTCGACATCTAACTCGGGTATTCCTCTAACATGCGTGGTATTGTTGTTACTGACTATAATCTATCTGTGAGTTATAAAGCTCATACAACTGATCATTTCAACACAGCCCCTTTAAATGGGGAACGCCTCCGTTTAATCGTCCCAAACATATATCATAGTTTACTCAAGCGCCGTATTGAATATATTGATGTGATATTTCTTTAGCCATAAATTATTCTGGTGTCAAGATACAACACGGGGAATTGTCGTTTCAATTTTCACTCACATTTTTTACATGCGATGAAATCTTAAATTCAGTCTTATTTGTTACAAGATAGTTTTAAATTAAGAATAAACAAATCAGAACATGGTTACAAATACCAGCAAATATATTATGTATATCGATATATAAAATACGTGAGATTAACATGTCCCATATTGTTATAATAATAGAGAAGAGAGTCGTGCAAAACGCACCAACCGATTTATGCCCGGTGATTGTGATATTGATTATTGCCCTTCGTGATTGTATGATGATATGTACGAATTTTGATTCATCATTAGACGTTAATAAGTGAATCTTGATGCACTCAGCTACCCAGGTTCTAACGACTTCTAGCCACTTCTAACATCGAGGAGATCCTTGTACATCAGTGAGCAGTCCTTAACAATGTTACACATGGTATTAATGATGCTATAATTCTGCCGAATGGTGACACCGCCAGATATATATAATAAATATATGACTCTCACCAGATGTAAGCTCATTAATCATATACCTAATATCTCATTAACAAAGAGTTCGAGAGTATGTGGTGACGCCAATGGTTAATATGATGTTAGCTGCGAGATATGAGGCGGTAATAACAAACAAATCTAGAGCGTCTCTGGTCACATGATATCGCTCCCCGACACCCTGGAGCGTCACTGAATACATGACATCACTCCCCGACATCCTGGAGCGTCACTTATCACATGACATCAAGCTCCGACACCCCCAAACGTCACTGACCACATGGCAACACTCTTCACTGATCATATGACATCAGTCCCCGACATCCTGGAGCGTCACTGATCACATGACAACACTCCCCGACACCCTGGAGCGTCACTGATCACAGGACATCGCTCCCCTACACCCAGGAGCATTACTGATCATATGACATCTTTTCCTGATACCCTGGAGCGTCACTGATCACATGACATCACTCCCGACACCTTGGAGGGTCACTGATCACATGACATCACTCCCAACACCATGGAGTATTACTTTTCATATAACAAAACACCCTGTAACCCGAGAGCTTTAGTGTTCACATGACAACACTCCCCAACACCCTGGAGTATCACTGATCACATGAGATCACTCCCCAACACCCTGGAGCGTCACTGATCACATGACATCACTCCCCAACACCCTGAAGCGTCACTGTTCACATGAAAACACTTCCCTACACCCTGGAGCGTCATTGATCACATGACATCACTCCCGACCACCTGGAGCGTCACTGATCACATGACATCACTCCCGACCACCTGGAGCGTCACTGTTTACATGAAAAAACTCCCCGACACCCTGGAGCGTCACTGTTCACATGACAACACTCCCCGACACCCTGGAGCGTCACTGTTCACATGACAAAATTTCCCGACACCCTGGAGCGTCACTGATCACATGACATCACTCCCGACACCCTGGAGCGTCACTGATCACATGAAAATTCGACTTCCATTTTTTAAAACTATAATTAAGTGACTGAATTGTTGATGGCTGCCGATTATATTTTAAATCATTAAGCCCATTGTCATATGAGTACAATAGTTAGCTTAATAAGTGACGGGTGTACAATATACCTAGCTGATAATTTGTTTTGTATGTCAGTGTTGTCTAATGATTTACTGGGATTGATTTGAGCTTAACTCAATGTATTGGATATGAAGTAGAAATGGGCACTTGAGGGAAACGGTGACTGAAGATAGCAAAATCATCCATTTGTTTGCACTCACATTGTCATGATACTGAATAAATCTCACCAGATATAACAACAATTTTCATGATCACATCTTTAAAGAATGTTGACGATCTATCGATCCAGGCGTCAAACCTCACACGAACTCACGATCATACATCCTCTAATTTACTGACCTAGATTTGATGAGAATACAATGTGTATTATCATTATCACGATCAGTCGATAGTTGCATGTCGCCCACTGTATGACAAGAAATAACCGATCATAAGTTACAATCGTGATCACAATTCCTCGCGAATATTAAAGTAGATTTAACTAAAACACAGAGTTCATTCACTCTCTTGAACAATCGATTGTTGCGCTATTTACTTTTCCCAGTCACTGTAGATACTCAACATGTTTGTACAAAAGCCGACAAAGACGTTTAATGGAGCACTCTATCAATGTTAATGAGACTCCAGCCTTAAGTTGTTCTGCTTTTTGCAAAGTGAATATTCAACCATGTAGTTTAATATCTCACCGATAACCTCTCACCTGTGATGACGTCAATGCTGATTAGGAACTAGGTGGGAGGTAAATTACCGAGTTAACAGGTAACAAGAGAGAAACCCCTTTAACTGGGGAACGAAGAGTTTGAATCGTCCCTGATTTAATACAGGCAACCTGATCTGTCCATGGAGTGTCACTGATCACATGACAAAAACTCCCCGACACCTTGGAGCGTCACTGATCACATGACATCACGCCCCGACACCATGGTGCGTCACTGACCACATGACATCACTCCCCAACACCCTGCAGTGTCACTGATCACATGACATCACTCCCCGACATCCTGGAGCGTCACTGATCACATGCCATCACGCCCCGACACCCCAAAACGTCACTGATCACATTACATCTCTCCCCGACACCCTGAAGTGTCACTGATCACATGACATCACTCCCCGACATCCTGGAGCGTCACTGATCACATGCCATCACTCTCCGACACCCTGGAGCGTCACTTATCACATGACATCACGCCCCGACACCCCCAAACATCACTGACCACATGGCAACACTCCCCGACAACCTGAAGTGGTACTGATCACATGACATCACTCCCCAACGCTCTGAAGCGTCACTGATCAAATAACAAAACACTCTGTAACCCGAGAGCTTCACTGTTCACATGACAACACTCCCCGACACCCTGGAGTGTCACTGATCACATGACATCACTCCCCAACACCCTGACGCGTCACTGATCAAATAACATCACTCCCCAACATCCTGGAGCGTCACTGATCACATGAAATCACGCCCCGACACCATGGAGCGTCACTGATCACATGCAACACTTCCCGACACCCCGGAACGTGATTGAATACATGACAACACTCCCCGACACCCTGGAATGTCACTGTTCACATGACAACGCTCCCCGACACCCTGGAGAGAAATGTATAATATTTATACCAGGCAGCTCATGTTTCTTAAACCTGTTACAGCGACTTAAACACTCTGATCATGGCGTTAGACATATGATACGGTGCCTATCATAATTCAGGCAAGCACACAGTTACATCTGATCATTTCCTATCTAATGTGAAATATCTCACAAGTTTACACATCATCCACCTGGCCTTTCTGTACTAAAACAGCTGTTGTTTGTACTTGTGTTAGTAGTTTCATCACAATTATTCTCGTAACATTCTATTTGATCAGAAGCAGCTGTTGTGTATACTACTTTTTTATTTACTCTACAATACATATCTTCATGGAGATTTGAGTATTTCAAAAATATCAAGTAAATCAATTAGAATTTATCTCCAGGAGTCAATTCGTACATGATTCTAGCGAGATAGACATTAATTTCTAAATCACAACTATGTATAGGATAGACTACATCATGAATGAACAACAGATCCTATGCAATGTGTTATGAAGTATATACGACAGGAAATCTCCTACTGGCCGTGAGCTGAGCATCTGCCCAGTCTGAGCTGGGAATCGGGTCTGACTGACCATCCTCGTGGCACCGGGGCAGTTATATATAACTACCCTCTTTGTGATGCATTCCAGTGATAGCTTAGGCTGCTCCCAGACAGACCCATTAGCCCAGGCAACATCTTACCTAGTCAAAGGGCTCAGTCGAGTGACTCAGTCCATCTGCTTATCAGCAGATGTGGGGCAGTGAGGGTGGCACGGCTGGCTCTACCTTTACATATATTTACGCTAATGGCAAAATATTTTCCATGTAAATGTGCATACATTTATAACCGAGTGTGTATTACAACGCATGTATAACTATGCATACTAATATCATAAGGCGCCAATAGAGAAAAGATTTCCCGCTTCCCATCGTCCCTAACACCAGCACCAGCTGTCCCTGCTACACCCTCACATCTACATAAGGTATAACAGGTTCCATGCCCGCAAAATCCCAGGCAAATGTCCCGTTCTTCATCATTATCACGTCAAATGAAGCACCCCGATGTCATAGTTGGAAACAAATAAAGCAACCCTGGTGCCATAGTTATACATAAATAAAGCACTCACGATGTTATAGTAACACAAAAATAAAGCATCCCCGGTGTCATAGTTACACACAAATAAAGCACTCCTGGTGTCATAGTTACAAACAAATACAGCACCCCTAGATAGGTGGGGAGAGACAGTCACTGTCCAGGTGGTCACAGAGGCGGGCGACCTCACACAAATAGTCAAGACAACTATTATACTAGGTAAGTATGTGTATATATAATATATAATAGATAGGTGGGGGGGAGACAGTCACTGTCCAGGTGGTCACAGAGGCGGGCTACCTCATACAACTAGTCAAGACAACTGTTATACTAGGTAAGTATGTGTATATATAATATATAATAGATAGG
>JAXGGS010202190.1:18728-31495 GCA_035585475.1 Armandia brevis | reverse complement strand
TACGCCGCTCGCGGGCGTCGGGTCACGGTGGGGGTCAGCGACCCCGCTGATCTCATCGATAATCAATCACCGCGGACGCCAATCAAAGGTGATCCGACTCAATCACAGGTTACACGGGAGCGTTGTTCCCTCGTTTGTCACTCGCAATGACGACATTGATTATGTAGATTGCGCATTTGCCGCGTGATCCTCCTGACCAGTAATTTACTGACGGCAGAGATTACTTTCTCGCTGCCGGGTTTCAAATTCCACCTCGACTTTTCATAAGTCGTGTCGGGCGTCTGGTGACTGCAGTTTAACGTCGGGATATACACCAGAGGTCAGCACCTGATACAGATGCGGTGGTTTAAATACTACTAGGCTTGCATTTGGACGGAATGATAGACGGCTGATCATGATGGATGCTGTGCAGCTATAGGTTGGGGGTGAAACGAGCCGTTATTACTATGATTCATTACAATATTCATTCATCATATCCCCAAGTACACCGGGTTCAAGCTATTAGTGTTAAGTCCAACATATGGCCAAGAAAAAGATGTCTGGCACCGCCGAGTCTGACATTATTGGATTTCTGTTGTATAAATAGACAAGTGGCTCGCCGGGTACCTCATCCCAATCGCCTGCTTAATATCTATCCAACTAAAACACCACCACTTTTTTCATCAGTCGGACTAATTTTTGCCGACTTTTTCTGCGGTTCGCCCCGTTTAGATCGGTGCAGAAGATTGTCTCTCTGTTTGAATTCCAAATCCACCGAGATCGATTTGAATTACCGCTCAAGATGTGTGGAAAAAATAGTTTTGATGGATGCTTATTTTAGCGCAGACGCCTCTCAGACGTTAAATGTGATGGATCCTGAGACAATTAACTTATGATATACACAGGCAGATGACATGATTGATCCCGTATTTGTATACGGATCAATACGCTAATTCCAGCTCGAACTCGGCGTGTCAGTTAAGCCGAGGCCTCGTAAATCATCGCGGCGATCTGGCTTGAGTCGCGGGAACTAGCGCAAATTGATCTCTGTCGGGCGTGTCAAACTTTTTAGACGGATGGCTTTTCTATACTCGCCACCGAGCAACCACCCCGGGCGCAAGCCGCAGACTCAATAGTCTTCTTCTCCTGCCTGCCACCGAGTCGGCGCAGGGTAGACTCCTCAATCTCTGACGTTTGTGCAGAGCAGATGTGAAGATGTTCTCTCCGAGGTCGTTAGTTATCAGGGGCATCTTCTATGGCGAGAGTTCGCCTGAATTAAGACTGATTTCGGGGAGGGAGCCAATTCGCCTACTTAAATTTGGCGGCACGTAATCGCCATTTAGCAAACCATCAGAACGGATAACCGCGCTTAGCCAATTCTGTATGGGCCTTGTGTGGTGATTTCATGCGCAAATGATACATAATATCCTTGCCAATGGGTTGGATAAGAAGATGACAAGGCTCCTTATTCGGTATTATGTAGCCGCTGTTGGATGCCCGTCATTAATCAACAGTCACATTGCGTACATGTACAGATTCGTTATCATGTTCCATGGCCAAGCGGACCGCCAACTGCGTCTTATATTTCTCCGATAGATTTGTCAATGTAAAATACCGACATTTTTATCCTTCGATAAGTATATACTTCTCCAGCTGATAGCAAGCGGTGAAATCAGTAGCATAAGGCATTGTGCACGTGGTCTTATCTAGCGGGCCTGTGCATTCCTCATTCTATACACTACTTTCATCACAAATCATAGTACATACATCACTGCCACAGAAATTTCTTATACCCTACATTAATGTTTTTCTCTGACCTTGTCGATATTATTTGAATACACAAAGGAACGCTAATATTCTGATCACGCACAACAACCCTTACATTTCATGATTGTGATCAATGCGATGCTTATTTTATTCAGCCACTCAATCATAAGATTTCCGACTATTAAAAGTAATTCCTCATCAAGGGAAATCCATAAAATATCCAATTTCGCTTTCGGACGAGCGCAAAATTCCTTGATTGGTTACCATTTTACGTCGCCATATACGTCACTGATTCGATTTTTCGCATTTTTCCTTTTCCAGATGCAACATCCCATTCAAATGAAGCCTGCTGATAGTGAAAAAAGGAGCGGTAGGTCATCTAGTTACTGAATCTGCGCTGATAAATCGTGCCGCCTTGCCACATGCCAGTAGCAGTTAGATGCATGAGTGTATTTAATCAGAGCGTTTACCATAAATCTCGCACGCCCAATAACCGGCGTTAGAGATGAAGCGCGGAAAAGCCGGACGCCGATAAAACAAATATGGAGACTCTGGGGGGCTCCGGGGCGAAATCTTGGTACAAGCCAAGAGAGGGCGTGTCCCGACAGGGAAGGTCAGGCAATTCAATTGAATCCCGTCTCGCTTACAAGAAAATTTGATGACCTTCCGTTTAATATTACCTAAATCTGTCAGACGCCGGTCTCCGCCGCAATATATTATTGTATCAAGCACGACCGCCATAAGAAATATCGATCCTCGTGCATCGTGGGGAAGTTGCCGCCCTTCGGTGGGCCGCATTTTTTCACTTGTACCGGGAGAAATATAGATGTTTTCCCCGCATTCATTCGCCGCCTAAATTCGATGAGGCTGCGGCACGCGGTACCGCGAGGGGAGAAAACACCGATACATAAAACAATGCACACAGGATGTGATGAGCGATGATTCCACCCGCCACCAATATCCTTTGTCGGCGGCTAGGTACTTCTGTGTGAGCACGATACTTCCTATGAGCTACAATGCAGCGATAGACGACTCGTTTTTTACCGGCACAAAGAACTATTTCCCGGCGGGTATTTACTTTGAGTAAAAGCATCACGAACTTACCGTGTTGGTTTTATCTCTTCTGCTCGAATTGGTTTCGCAGGAAGTTAGTTTATGCGATATTGACGCATCTCCTTTAGATTGTCTCCGCTGGCAGAGATACAAGCGTTTTTCGGCAGGTCTGCCAAGAGATAGCATTCGCTGCCACAATCGGAAACAATATATGAGCCTGTTTATTTGAATGCTTAAAAATCAAACAATATGGTTTCTCCTTAGTACGTACTGAATCTAAATACACTCACCGACATTTGACACTTAAATAATTAGGAAGCTGGCATTTCTTTTTTATCTGTGGCAACGTCTTGGCATAGATAAATGCACCCGATTGCATATTGAATTGTTACTTGCAGAGGAACGGAAATTGTTTGTTGGAATGTTGTCCAAGAAATGTTCAGAAAATGACGTGAGAATGATGTTCGCCGCGTTCGGTTCAATTGAGGAGTGCACGGTGCTCCGAGAACAGAATGGACAAAGTAAAGGTCAGTAGAATTAGGTCAACCGTGATCTCCTTCCTCTGAAACTAGGTCATGGATAGCGTGATCTGATCTGTCAACAGATATTGTTTCTATTGATCTGTTCATTGAATGTAACGCTATGATAAGATTTTTGTATGATGATGCGCCGTTGTCTGAATGTTATTACATTTATTTCTTTGTTTATTTTCAGGCTGTGCCTTTGTGACGTATGCTAGTAAACAGAGTGCTATGAGTGCTATTAAGTCCTTACATCAGTCACAAACCATGGAGGTCAGTACCAAAGCTTTTCTTCCTAATACAGTCACATCCTATAAACAAATAAGCGGCAGTTAGACAAACCACGCATGTAATCTTACAGCAAGAGCGGTAGATAACTGAATTAAATCTTGACAGGAAATAAAAGCACGGGTTGCTCGTAACGTCGTAAAAGGAAGAGAAACTGGGATAACAAAGATTGAGCTGTTCCCCTTATCATGTAATGCCAGCAATCCTGAAATTAATGCGCAATATTTCTCGGCGAACCAAGCGGAATGATTGAGGATGTCGGTAAAAAACGCCATCCATTATTAGGGTTTATCAGCAAGCGATCTCTCCCCCCCTGCCACCAATATGCGTGCCAGACTTTTATTTGCGGTTGTCAATACAAGTTTCGTGCCGTGAAAATTTAATAAACGACATGCTGAAATAACTCGGTCTCGAGTGACACGCGATCGTGATGCGAGCGAGCAGGCAGAGCGGCATAAACTGTGGCTAATCTTCATCGCTGACCCCCAGGGAAATTAGATAGGCTCGGCATGGAAACCTTTGAGGCCCCCGCCGTCGGTGGCGGGTTGTCGAGGGGTGGGTGCCGGCTCGTCGTCGCCACCGCCTCCCTTTATCATTGGCGCAAGATCGCGATTAAGCGCTATCTCGCCCCGAGCTCCGCCCCAATTGAAACAACCCGAGTGGCGTAAATTATACTACTTCATCAGGCCTGTCTCCAGCGAACGCTCGTTGCCAGACGCTCTTGAACACGGATAAATTTTATTACGATCGCATGATAGATGTACGTGGGGTGTTTTTTGTATTGGGTTTTTGTCCGATCTTGGCCGCGGTCCCGATTGCCGACGCTTTGTTCTTTGTGGGAATCTGCCATGCGCCATTGTCATGCTGCGTTAAGTGATGAAGGAGCTGCTGATGATCACAAATGCATTAGGTGCGCTGATTGATCAGGACTATAACTCATACGCGAGTCGTGTATAATGAGGTGCCCGCGGCTTGTGTGTTACATCACCCGGGGAGTGGGGAGAGGAGCCCGGCCCATCGGTACCGCACCCCTACCCCTCCATCTTCCCGGTGACAACCTCGTCAAAAGTGATCAGTCACGTCCCCGGCCATGATGGATTAAAGCGGCCTTATAAATTCCGCTCGCTAATCAGTATCCTAAACACGGCGACACTAGTCAACTCCTGACATCCAATATTTAATCTGCGCTACCCTCAGATTCATCAAATCGCAACCGAGGATTCCACCACACAGCTTAATGTTGTCTTCCTGTCAAATCCCATTCCGACGGTGCCTGAATACAGTCGAGAATCGTCACGTGATCGCCCTGGCTCCCCAGTAGACGCGTGGTTTGTGTCATACGAATTGTAACTTAAGTCAGATCCAGGACAGATATATTGAATGTAATTTCCCAATACATATCTTATGGTTTCCTGAACTTGAGCGTCGCAATGAAAAACTATAGTAGTTCCATATTCATGACTTAGTCGAGCTAACCCCAACTCTTCCTCAGCAATTATTTATGTTGCTTGATAGAAATTCGATTCAGGCCTTTGGTAAATATGTCAAATACAGATCCTGAATGAAATGTAGGGCTACCCTACGTGATCCACATAGCGTATTTTCTTGCACGTGACGCCCTCCTGTGCAGAGTTGCGACTGTGTCATCGATGGAGATGGCACACTTTTCCCTTGAGAAGAGTTGTGCTGTACCAATATTTAATAGTTACCATGTACAAATGTATAAAGATAGCATATAGATTGCAATTGCTTCATAAATCGTGAGGCTTCCACAATATGAGCATCAAAGCGGACAAAGATGTATTGTAGATCCACCAATATATCCATGACCCAGTTAATCTGACCCCAACTCTTCCTCGGTAGTTGTTTATGTGGTATGGAAGAAATTTAATTCAAATGTTGAATGGATAATCATATATCAAATACAATTCCACAATATATAAGGTACCTCGACGTGATAGACGTAGCGAAGCCCCAGTGTATTATCATCACCACGCCCTAGTTACTGTAGCCCTGCCCTTCCTCCAGCAGTTGTTTATGTGACATGGGTTAAATTAGAAGGCCTCACGGATGAGCAATGTCCCGGCTGACCACTAGACACACACACCTCGTGCTGTTTGCACGGACTAATAGACATGTGATGATCATGTTATGATGCTCATCAGAGCTTAAATGAATTATAGATGATGTGGACAATAAACTATTTGTTCTCGAGTCGGCTTGCCGGGCAGCGAGGGAGCTGTAATTATTTTGTAAATACATTGATCATTATTGAACAACTGTCCATTGCCCATCTGGAAGCTAGAGCATTCGCTCGCGTCATGAAACACACACACACTATTTAGACAGAGTGCTCTCACAAGTCAGATTTAATTTTGTTGGCGGTTTTTCTGTCGTGCCAAAGGAATGGCCTTGGGTTTAATCATGCAACGCATGAGTTGCTCAAAGCCGCATTGTAGCGAATTGCTTGCTGAACCTATTGGAGGTGATTTTTGTCATTGAGCCCAGAGAAAGTCGCATCCCAATGTAAAAGCGACTTTATTCAGTAAACGAACTGGTTGTGTCAAAACAATCTGGTTTGCTTGAAATGGGACGCTGTTTTGCGGAATGAAATGACCTCCTGAAGTCGTCCCGACTCAGATCCTTTTGTCTTATTGCTGTTAAAAAATCGCGAGACTTTGGTACGAGCTGGGATGCTGAGTCAGATTTTCTGATCTTCATCTTAAAACGGACAGATGGGAATGCATAGTTTTGCCTGGTCTCATGTCACAGCTTACGCCGATCCCAAAGAGATGAAATCTCTCGTATTTATAAAATACCTCGCGTGAAGCGTAAGGCAGACACAAAAGCGTTCACAGAATGGCCTCATTTACCTCGCATCTTAAAGCGGGCCTCGGTATTTGGTGCTCGCTTAGCACCTCGATGTCTCTGTCGGAGCCGGGCAAACAAACAATCACAGTGCGGGCCGGGGCGGGCAGAGCAGCGGTGAGAGAGCGCAGCTGCCACGTTTTATCGTTTTATTTTGGTAATCCACGTCGGCGCTACACTCGCTTCCTGCGCATTGAATTGCAATAATCAGACGGTGAAAGTTATGAGATGTACCGCTCGCGCCTCCATTGATCTTTTTTGATTACTCGGAGGAATCAAAGGTCGGACTCGGCGGCGGTTTTCCGAGCGGGAGAAGTTGCGTGATTAAATTCTCGCCTTTAGTGACGTTGCGCCGCCGGAATCGGCTAATAAGTAGCGGCGAGTCCCCGATGGCGCAACAGGACTATTCATCAGGCGGGACCTGCGGACCTCGCGCTCCCCGAGTGTATTCACCGTGCTCAACCCACTCCGCCAGATACGGTGTCTTCCCCACGATAACTAATCTCGTCTGCCACCAGAAATTATCATTCACAAGCTGTCCGCTCAGCCAATAGCACGCAGATATCGCTATCGGGAGAAAAATGGTGAATTAAAAGCGGTCGCGGGACTGTGGATTTAACGGGAATTAGACGAGAACTTGGTCAGGTGACACAGATGCGATCGGACGGTTCGCCCGCGAACAGATTCGCCGCGTAATTTACTTGTTGGTTGAATAATTGACAGTTTGATTGCCGGGTTCGGTGGCAGAGTTATCAGCACGGACAGAGCGCGATCGCTCCGGCTTGGCTCCGGTTTGATTGGCTCCGGCTCGGTCGTCCTGACGATGAGCGAGGGGTTTGTCATGTGACAGGCGACGCGAACCCTCGTGAATTTGCGCGCTTTTTACCTCGGATACACGCTCGCGTGGTCGATACCGCATCAGATTCTGTCAAACGTGAAAAGTTGGAGAGGAGCCTGCCTCTCTCTCGGTTGTGATTTACGACGTCACACTCTCCCGTCTCGCGGCGAGAATCTTTGCTCCCCGGAGCAGTCGCAGATTCGAGCAGATAAAACTCACGGACAAGGAGACAGCGAGCTGCTGAATAAAGCAGTTACGCTTTGTCACAGGCGTCTAGCTGTTACGCCGGGGTTTTTGCCAGGATAACGTAATGAGAAACTTGTGATGGATTATTCATTGCGTTTTTCACTTTGAAGCGGGATTTCAAGGGCGGCGGAACTGTTGGTTTAACGGCGAGGCCGCTCGCGAGCTTCGTGTCTCAGATTGGATTATGAAAATATTGGTGCTCCTCTGCTGTGTGGTATAACAGAAGAACAGAAACAGGCGCTATTATCGCGGAGAGAACGCGCTGGGAACTCGAGCAGACGGCCACTTCTCCAGAAGATACCCGCGCGACAGCCCGCCATCGATTGTTGGTTTGAGTGCGCATTAAGTGAGACAAATCACTCAATTCAATTGAATTAACCAAGTTCAAACACTAGAAATCACTCTGTTTGGTATAACCGCGTGGCTGGGAAACAGGCGAGAAGCGAGAGTGTTCGAGTCATACACGATCTTGTTCTGCTCGCATCATGCACAGCGGCAGTCTGCTAGAGAACATCATCTTCATACAGAACCGCATCATGAACCCGAGCGTACAGACAAGTGTGGGAGTATCAGGCGGAGGCGGAGGAGGAGGGGGGACTGTGGTGACACAGGAGACCAGCTCCTCGCCCATCTCCACCCCGTCACCGTCCACCAGCAGCAGCAGCCTGGGCAGTCCGGCGGCCTCCACCTCCGCTGGGGGGTACGAGGTGCCAAAGGAGGGGCTGCAGGGCGGCGGCGGGCATCACGGGGAGGGGAGGGGGAGCCGGGGTCAGGGGGGACGAAACGGGGGGAGACACGGGGACAGGAGGAGGGGACATCATCATCCCCGTCCCTACTATCATAACAATTACCGACACCGACACATGCAGGGTAACAACTTCCACAGGAGGCTGCAGGTAAATACAGGGGGGCAACCACATCATACGTACACCACTAATCCCAGCCGCTTATCGTATCGTTTCTTCTTATTACAGGGATGCAGGTCACCCCTTGTTGTGAAGTTTGCCGACACACAGAAAGAGAAGGAGATGAAAAAACTACAGCAGATGCAGGCCAATTTACTCAACGCAGCCAATCTGGCTGGCCTTGGGGCTCTTGGACCACAGTATCTGGCTGTAAGTACCAACACGCTTTCCACCTTCATTCAATTATAACGTATCACGGTATTTTAATTGAGCTACTTTCGTTAGATTATGGATAGTAAAATGGATAAATGGATAGTTAACAAACATTGAATCGTATTGTGAAAAGTCCAGACGTAGATACAAAGAGTACCCGAGTGTGTGTCTGCATGATTGCCATGACGTACATAGATTCTTCTTTGTGTCTGGCACATCTGAGACGAGGATAATATGTTTAACTTTCCAGCTTTTACAACAGGCTGCTGCTGCCGCGGGCACAGGTAGTGGTGGTACTGGTAATACCAACCAGGCGGGACTTTTAGGAAATCTAGGAAATTTAGGATTAGGTACGTACGGAACACTTCACTGTCCATAGTTGATAAACCAGTTGATGCCTATTTTATGTTTTAGCTTTAACTGTTGAAGTTACTGATTTTTGATTGATGCACATTCAACTTGTGTACGCTCTTCATGTGATAATCAATGTAACATGTTCTGTGTTGTTCGCGTTATCATCATGGCATTTTTCAATTAGCAGAAAAGCATATTTAGGCCAAAGTTTCATATCAATAGTATATAAGTGGGTCATGGTTAATAAGCGGTTTCAGAAATATTTAACGAGCGGGCTATTAAGGGTTTCGATAGATCAAATTAGTATTTAAGAAATGGGAATTGACTTTAGATTCGTACTTTGGTATCTGATAGCCTTACTGTGAGTGAAAGGTCCGTGTTATATCTGCAACCCCGCGGGTCACATGACTGGTGTGATAGCGAGTGAGTTGTCATCCCACACTGATTCATTCCCGCTCCTGCGGTGCCTTTTACAGCGATCCTTCAGATCCACGAGAGACGACTCGATAAGATTCCAAGATGGCTGTTTCCTTGCCACTGATTTCTCGAGTAGCAAAACGGGAAGACGTCTAGTTTGGCTATGGAAATGAGCCGCCACCCCAGTGTCGGGGCGAGTTCCTCCCGCGGCTTGTTGTATATGGCGTGACTCGGAGCCGTGAGAATCGATAGGGGGTGCCGAGGGGTGAGACATTTATCTGCAATTGGTTATTGGAGATGAGCTGATTGAGTGTTGATAAACACGCCAGATGCTCACCTTGATTGGTATGATGAACATACACAGCATTCATTACCTCGCCACCCCATCTCCGGGCCGGGTAACTTAGTTTTTACCGCCGCCTCGCCCGCGCTATTGATCAGAGGGGGGGGGGGGGGGCTCGGGGCCCTGCACGGACCCTGCTCCGCACAGACAGCCCCACTCCGCCCGTGCAGCGCATCGCTCCTCACCCTAACAATGTCAATATCCTGTTTGGTTTGAGCTTTCTCAATATTTATCAGCGATGCTCGGGCTTCTCCGCTCGCTTGCGTCTAAAAGGATTCGCTCCCTCTGCCCCGGTTAATTCAATACTCGCTTGTCTCTTAGCATTTGTATAATACCACTTTGCCGAGCCGAGCCAGCGGTGCCTTGTTCTCGCTCATTTACTTGCAAAGTTGTGTTGATTGGAGTCGGGTGCTTTGTCTTGTTGAGCACCCGCGTTTAGAGCATTCAAGGTAAAAGATGTTAGTCGTGTAGTCCTGTGTGCCTCTGCTGCAGGCGGTTTTAGGGTGATACTCTGTTCTCCCCTGCCTCAGTACCACCTTCCGCCATCACAACGAGATGTTCGACCTCGGAATTCGGGAGGTATTTTATGAAAGCTGAACTAACATGTGTTTGGCAGCTGCTCTTAATTTGACGCGAGACGTCAAAAATGTGTTGCATAATTCATTTTGGCGCGAATATTTGCTTATTACTCCACAATTGTTTTTCCATTCTCGCTAGATTTACTCTAGCGGTTTGGTGATTGTAACCGAGAGTCAGCGTGCACTTTAATCTGTTTACATTCGTCTTAGTCAGCTTTTTGATGGGGGAGAAAAGGCCAATCCATATCAAGCACCGATGTGGTATAATCGATGAGGCGTCTTCGATTTCAATACAGATTCAATTATCAAAGAATTTGTAACGTCTAGCACAGTAGCGCTGTAACCGGATACCGTCGTTTTATGACGATTCTATAGCAGATTAAAACAAAGAGATTTTGAGAATAAACACGAGCGCCTCATCGAGTATTCAAGGTTAAGCAAATTTGTAATGACGAATGCGTAGCTTACCAGGTTAAATACGCCCCAGTGTGGATCCAGCATCCTCTACATCACGCCAGACTTTTACACTCACAGAAAGGCTTAAGCAGGGTATTATGTGTTAAGGGAAAGACTCGCGGTTGTTATCATGCTTGTGTGTGAATGATCTTTGCTCACGTGACGTCCGACTAACTCCGTACTATCATATTTGTCCTGTACAGGGTTGAATGCGTTACAAATGCAACAAATTTTAGCGGCCGCAGCTTCCGCAGCTGCTGCTTTACAAAACAACCCAGGTATGTTTAAAACGCGAAACTGCACCATATATACTTGGTATGCCGATAGAACCCTCGAGTTCTTAAGTGACCCATTCTGAGATGTGTTTTGAGTTACACCTGCAGTGCATGTATTCAGCCTGTCACAGTGCTTTTTGGACATACGTACTTATTCCGGAATTTTTTTATGATTTCGTGTTCAAAATTAGTAATCTGGCACTGGTGATGTCACTTTGAAAGATTTTTGTTTTGCAAAATTCATCAAGTAGTAAATAGCTGTTGTTCTATTGAAAGTGTTGTGGAAGTAATATTTGGCACTCCAAATGCGCAGTTGCTTATTCAAGTAACAGTGGCATGTCCTTCATAGCGAGAATTATTTTGTCCTCTTTTCGGAATACTAGTTTTATTTTGATTTTTTTGGTGGGAATATCATTGTGATTTGTATTTCATTCAACCTCTGTTTTGTGTCGGCGTTTTGTGTGTGTGATTATCTACATGTATTTATGTGTTGAATTAATGTCACCCGTGCTCTATTACTACACCTATATATAAATATAACATTCTGCATATTATTACCATTATTTCACAATAGAACGTGTTCAGTTTAATATACCACCAATAATATATGTACTAGTGTTTCTACTACCGTGTTCTTCTTATTATATTTTGGTTTTGTCCCGATGTAGTGATTCCACCAGCGTTTATACATATGTTATATCATCACCACGCGTATGATTTTTAATTTTAATAAGTTGAGCCCGTATTAATTGAGCATTTTCTCGTTTTTCCCCTTGGTGTTGTGTGCGGTTGTCGTTAATCGATGTGTGCGACGGTTTGTATTGATGGTAATGTACACGTGCGTGTGTGTGTGTGTGCAGGTCTCACCGCACTTCTCGCCAGCCTCGGCACCGCCTCTGGCCTCCTCAACTCGCCCAACAACAACAACAACAACACACCGTCGACGGCGAATTCCAACAATTCCTCGTCGTCCGGCTCGTCCACCCCGGCGGCGACCACCACAGCAGGTACCTGGCCAGACGTGTACACCAAACCCTGTATAGTGCTGTACACATGTGCACACAAAAACCCTGTACAAAATAATATCCATATTATTTATAAATAATCAGCCCTCTATCACAAGCCTTCTCGCATCAAATTAACAGGACTGATATGTTTGCAAATCTGGAGTGGCCAAAGCGTGGCCAAATAGATATTAATATTAGTGTGTCGCGATAAATCTACTGATTTTAAGAATATCCTGTGTTCTGAGAATTCCTGTTAATTTGAAGTGAATTGGCTGAACAAATTTCCCTGCTTCTGAAGGATGAGCTTGGTGCTATAGATTGGAAAAGGCTAAATGGAGTGGCGGGTGCATGCAGACTTGTAGCTTTTGATTAATTAATTAGTGCACATACCTGTGTATATGACCCTGATTGCATGTGCTAGAATTCCCATGATGATTATTTATCGTTTTATTTCAGCGCGCGCAATTATATTTACAGCAAAAACAATGCAATACATGTATATGAATTGGAGCTAGCAACGAATAGGTTGTAACTAGTTGAATGTAAAGCTATTTGAATTATACTTTAGATTAAGTATCATTATTTGAAGTTCTTGTTATTCTGTTTGTTCGTTTGCTTTTGTTCATCTTCTTTTTACTCAAAGTTCTCGTTTAAAAATG
>JAXGGS010202190.1:2104-14558 GCA_035585475.1 Armandia brevis | reverse complement strand
CTGATGTTCATATGAATGTAGCATGTGTGTGCTTGGCCGAGTTTATATAGGATAAGACTTAAGTAAATCAAGATTTAAGTAAACATGTTAAATCGTGTATCAGATCCCTTTGAATAAATTATAAGCATAACTTACTTATCTGTAACTTGCTCACTTGTCAAGTTTGTGTTTAAACTATGGTTAATCACGTTTTATGTAATTACTGAAATATTTGTTTCATCTACATGCACCAATTCTCGTAAATGCTTGTTTGCAACCGTATTATTATGTAAAATCTAACGTTTTTTCTATTCTTTGCAGCGTCATTTCCTAACGCGTTCACAGCGCAAACAGCCGCCCAGTTACAGCAGGCAACTGCTAACTCCCCGGCAGGCAAACAGTCAGAGGGTTAGCAAATATTTTCATTTCTTTCCTACTTCTTATAATATCACACATGTGAACGCACATGTACTATATTCTGTACGGAGATGTACATGTATGAGCAGGAGAAAAACTTGTGTGACATCCGTGTTTAAATATTAGCATTTATGTAAATGTCCACCCGTACTATTAAAAAGGCATACAGTGGGCTTTGGTTTTTTAAGTTCATGACTCCTCTCCAAATTGTAGGATAAACGTTAGACTGCCCAGAATCAGATCTTAACTCTTACCGATATTCCTGCTGCATTTAGTAGTAGCCTAGTTGTCTGTGTGTACACCAACGTTACCTTATTTTACTTGTCGTCAGCAGGTCCAGATGGAGCCAACCTATTTATCTACCATCTGCCCCAGGAGTTTGGCGACCAGGACCTTATGCAAATGTTTATGCCGTTTGGCAATGTCATCTCAGCTAAGGTCTTCATTGACAAACAGACAAACCTTAGCAAATGTTTTGGTGAGAATCTGATACATGTGTCCTTCTTGCCGCGATGCAATTAGATTAAGTCTTTCATAAAGTAACCAGTTGTTAACAGAAAATCAATACACATTGTGGAGTGGTTTAATATCAAGCATCAAACACTTATTTTCGGAAGATGAATATACATGAACATGCATTTCACTGGGTTTTCTCTGACAGGTTTTGTAAGTTACGACAATCCAGTGTCCGCTCAGGCTGCTATTCAAGCCATGAATGGCTTCCAGATTGGCATGAAACGCCTCAAAGTCCAGCTTAAACGTCCAAAGTCTGATAGCAAGCCGTACTGACACAAAGTAGCTGATAAAAGGTGAGTTTTAGACAGGTACACAGGTAAAAAGCGCCCCCTACTACGTGTACATGTAACTCACACTGCTCAGAACTCAACTGAACACTCTTAATCTGAAGAAAGTGCCAAAATGTAAAGAGATTATACAAGCTATACATATTATTCGCCAAGCGGTTGTATACTTATCACGCGAACTACTGCCAAAATGTCCTCCATACTACTAGTATTTACAAGAGTGTTCTAGTGAGATCCGAGCAGTGATCAGAGGTACGGTTTACTTGGACTGAATGTTTTATGTTTTATATTTGATCTCTTGGGATGTGTGAGAAACTGTTTGATGTTTTATATTCTCAGTAGTGTTAGCAGTGATGTATACAAACTGATTCTGATGGCCAATATGTGACACTGTGCGTGTGATATATGTATTATATGTATTACCACTAACAATCCTGTGAGCACGCTGTCATTCGTGGATGCCTCATTTTAACCAGATCATCCACTTATCATGGAGCCAATGTCCCTACTATCAGTATATTATTATTAAAAAATATCCCTCCTATGTATGTATATCCTTCCAACAACACGACGCACCTCTTCAAAATTATTACATGTTATGCGGCAGAGAATGCACCTTTGTTAAATGTTTTTTTCCGAGAAAGCCACCCGTACGTGTTACTAATACTACATGTTCTTCGTGTTCCTAAGTACACTTATCTTTCTTTACCCATTGCTCGTTGTAGACATGTTGATGGCATGTTGTGTTGTATGTTATGGGATTTGATAGAGACTTCCCCCCTTACCTGGTCCTCTATATGGTGTGATAAAAACTGATTTTGGAGACTGTTGTGGCACTTTTGCGTTGACCTCCTGCTTACTCTCACCTTAAGTCATGCTTTTATGTTGGTAGAATCAATATTTGCTCATTTCGACCTCCAAACTTTTTCGATTTCGAATTCAAAACCAGTAATCATCAAACACAAATGTAGCACGCAAAACATCTTGTGAAGGTCAATTGTGTGACAATTACACTTATAAATATAGCCTGGTGATCAAATTTAGATTTTAATTTTTAAAAATACACGTAAATTTAGTTGGTAGCACTAGATAATTGGGTATGATTGTTTTAACTAATTCAACTAAATAGGTTTTGCATGAGTAGTATCGATATAGATATGGAGTTGTGCCGTGACCCACATTGTACTACTAACCCATTGTAACTCATTCCTTTGTACAAAACCATTGTTGTGTCGTAATTGACATAACAAAACACCAGTTAAATTTTGTACGGTAAATTTACTCTGTAATCCGAAGAGAAACTATTTTCAAAATTTCCTGTAGATGCTATCAATATTTGTTTTAACCAATCATCTTTTAACAATGATTAATATTATGTCGTAATTGTACATTATTTCACGATACGTTATATGTTGCAACAGCTTCAAAATGTATGTTTGATACATGACGTACACAGATTTTCTTGCCGAAAACAGTTCACTATTTAATTATTTCAACCATACACCGCCACCAGTGCATATGGGATACTCTTAATTACTGTCGTCAGCCACACACACTGTACATATAGACAAAGACCAGGGGGTTGCACACCACCAAATCACCATCATGTTGATTTACCTAACGGTGCCCTGGCTTTTCTCTTTCGTAGATTACACGTGGCGTGACGTGTGTATCCCGTGTTCGCGTGGCGTCCTCACCTCTGACCTTGTGCTCCTTCCTCTCGCCTGTCCCGTTGCGTCGCTGTCATCGTCACATCTGCCGTACTACTTCGTGGTCCAAGCCGTACTACTTCGTGGTACTACTTCGAGGATAACCCACCTGGCGGCAGCGCCAACCTGTAATTGGCTTAAATCACCTGTAAAAGACCTGTGTATACTACTGGGCGTCATGGGTTACATGGGAGATACGTTCACTCTCGCCTTCATTAAATATGGATATATTATACACGAACATAGAGGATGGCAAACCTTTGTAGTTATTAATGCTTTCTGAGACTTTTAAGCCAGTTTTCATGTATTTCTGGGGTGTTTTGTGGTGTTTTTAAGTCACTTTGTGCTTCATTGTAGAATAGAAGGATCCAAGTTACAGCAGTATTGTTACCTGTATGTGTGTGGTTCTCTGCAAATCGATGATAATCCTAATATATATTTAATCTAATACAGATGTGGTTGTCACACACAGTGTTGGGGTGTATGTAATTTTTTGCCACTGACTAATTTATAGTTGAGCTTTTTACTGTGCGATGCCATCTCTCTAGAAAAAAAAACTTTTGACATGTTGTCTGTTTTGATGTTATATTAGTGTGTTGTGTCATGCTACTATTGAAGGTATCTCTCATGCCATTAGATGTGCCCTGACCAAAGGGAGCCAGGTTATTATATGTGTTATAATCAATTTTGTTCTCGATTGTGTAATATCTTTATTATGTAAATTTGTAGTCATTTTAAGCTAAGTTTTGTTTTAATTGGGTGACAAACACCACATATTTGTAATGACAAAAGAGGCAAGAGCATGTTCTGGTTTCTGTTTTGCAGTGTTACGGCAACGTTAACGATGTTTTGTTGTATTTTCGTGTGATTTGAAAAAAACATGCTATTATCTCTATTTGACTAGTGTATTTTATTAGTGCCGAAAAAATAACGACGCGAGTAAAGCCTGCCCCTGTTATAAGTAGTATAAAACTTGAGACTTGAACCATGTGAACCCTTGTTGAAGACATACTACTCAATACTACTAAGTCCTGTCTGTCAGGTGGACACCGTCTGTTCTGTATTTGACAAGTTTTTACATACACAGGCAGCCGTTGTGGAGTGGGGAGTAACATAATTTTTGGTTTCCTGTACTACTATCGACATGTCTGTAGAATTATGACTGGTTATGATATCCCATCCTAGTCCAAGCCTACCTCCCAAGTCACGTGCACAAATCTCTAGCCTCGTTTTAAAGCATAGATCTCATGAACGACATCTCTGTATATTTATTTTGCTACCTGCTTTTGCGACTATGAATTTTACATATTTAGACATATCCCACCCTAGTACCTAAAATCCACCCCCTTCATCTTTAGCGAGTCACGTGGCCATGTGTGATGATATTTTTACATAATTTGACCCGCATAGAGACACATATCACCTTGTAAGAAAAGAAGAGATCTGACTCCATCTCCTGCTGTATTGTCGTTTGGTCTGACGTCCTGTGTCCTAACATATCTGTGTCCCTGGTTCGTGTTGGGAGGTCATGATTACATTACAAGACAGTCCATACCCAATGGCAGTTGTGTGTGATGCCAGGACTGATGCACACTAGTCTGTGATACAGTGATTGACCCATCAATCCGCTAAATGCAGAGACAAGTCTTTCACGTCTGCATATTTCACATTAATTATGATGATATTGAAACGTCAACACAAATTTGTTTCTCTGGAATTAAAACACCTCCCCCCGGTACCGTAACGAAATGTACGTGAACGTTCTTATACGCTTAGCTCCCCACTCCGCATCGCGCTAGACCAAGGCTACTCAGGAATCAGTGTTCCATGTGTGTACAGTTATCAAATTTGTTGAAATTCTAGTTGGGAAAGCTGCTAGAGAATGTAGACTGAGGTTTTATCCAAAAAATAAAACACTATGTGAACGTGCCACCAAATCACTGTAATAATTATGATGATTAATAATTGATACTAACAAGACTTACAGAGCTAAGTATAATTGTGTGTTGGTCATGTGTGTATAGAGATCCCTTGTTTAAAGGCTGACGATACTGTATACATGTACGCAGCCTGGCATTAGAGCGAGGGCCCTCAGTATGTCACAGTCTTGTTGGAAAACGAAAGTAAGCTGTAAGCTACCTAAGGTGCTCAACAGTGGGTATATAGTCAACTCATCATCGTCTTTAAATCAATGTTAGATGCGAGAAAACAGTTATAATAGCACAAAGTTTGTTTAATGAATTCAGTCTTGACGAGTCGGTTCTGTTCTGGTGTCTCAATACATCTATATTCTCTACTCTGATACAAAAAACTTCTTGCTCTGCAAATCAGGCACGAACTGATGCAAACTTGTACTACTACGAGTATATACTACTATGAGTTGTCTTGCCAGCCAAATAATTGTTTTAAGGATGGTTTACCGGTATACTGGTACAACCTATAATGTTCAGCTGTAAGTGTACATTGTCTGTGCATATCCGTCGATGAATATGATGCTAAGCATAAACATGAAAGATATTGAAGCTCTAGTCATAATATATACAGACACATGACATATTTGATCCGGTAAAGTGTCAAATATCTAAACTATATCTGTATGTTTTCATTCATGACATGTACTGAAGATCTGGTATTTGTTGTACAAAGTAAAGTAGATTTACGATACCTGTAAAACATAGTAGGTCCATTCCACACGCTATTTTTAAACAGAGAGATGATTTCCTAATTATTAATATATTAATAATGATGAATCATTATACTATGGAAATTTTTAACTTTTGAGTTTTTAGAATGGTGACAAATCACGCTTTGTATGCAGAAAGTAAGAACAGCTGGATCAAATTGTTACGATCATTTAATCGAATGATATTGTATATAGTCGGACTGCAAATACATACAATTGTATAACTACCTAATTATGAAGCCAAATTTGTACAGTTTGATACTGATTACGAGAGACAGAATTTGCAGTTGATAAAAAAACAGTCACTTTTGATGATAAACCCCATACATTTTTGTATGGGAATATTTAGTGTAATGTAATGAACTAGATGGCATTCCCTACACTACCTATATGCTTTTTGATCTGTGCGAACGACAACAATTAATGTACTAAATTTGTAGTTAATTAATGTTAATTGAGTTACATGTAAGGCAATGAGTACCACTACATGGTTTTATGATGGTCAAATCATTTTAATTGCAAGTTACTTAATGATTTTATTGACGCCTCTCGTCACAATCTTTCGCTTTCGTAACTGAGAAAGTCCTTTTTAAAAATGCTATCTGTCTGACTATCACCGTTAGTCACGTAGTTTTATATTATTTTGAGTTAGCCGGAAAAATTCATTAGTTTCATTTCGTTCTTTACTATTCATTCTGCTTTATTTTGTTCACAAATGAATTAACATCTTAAACATTGAGTTCTATTTGGTTGTATTCTGATGTGCGCAGCATTTTTATCAATACGATTTTATCGATGGTAACAGATAGAGAGCTTTATAATCTAGTTGAGTAAGGAGCGCATGATTAGTCAGGTCCTGTTAGTTTACATATTACTGAGACCAAAGTGCTTTGCAATATGTAGTCACAAGTTTAGTTGATATCATAATTTTAATTGAATTTGTTGATTGGTGAGAAGTGGATACTATCTAATGGTTTTTAATGCGACAATGCAATCAGCATACAGGACTAGTGTGATATCTCAGTGTAAATATTAGTCTCTGGGGTGCCCCAAAACAGCCAATCATTACTGTATTGTAATACTGGTTAGTGTGTTAAGATGCCAAGAAGATAGGGTGAAGAATGATTACTATATAGACTAACTTACCTGGCTTTGGTGGCGTGGGTCAGTGTTATGGTAAGTACAGGGTGTGAATGACCGAATCGGTTCCCCCAACTGGGAACACTGTGCAATGCTACATTAATGACATTAAATATACATACGAAATTCCACAACTTGACAGTAATACATGTAATAATTACGAGTGGGGTGACTCATATTGTTCAATTGACAAGATAATAGCATCCTACTTGCAGAAACTTTTTCACTATGAAACTGAAATCTGATTGCCAATGTTGATGTCTGTATTGATACCAGATGTGTCAGATTAATATTATACATAGATCTTTAGTTTCCTAGTGTGCGCATTGTTTGTGGGTTGCCATTGTACAAAGGTATTGGAATAAAATCTTGTTTAATAAATATCACACGATTCTGTTCTTTGTTTCAATTATTAAGAGCTAGGGTTATTAGAAACTGATGTGTCCACGGGCTAAATCAATACAGAAATGCAGACCTTTTATCGTAAATAAAATGAATTAGAAAATGAACCGATACAGTATAAATCGACATGAACACCAATCTCTGTTTTATCGGATTATCACATGCTCACAATCTATGATACGATGAGGCCAATAACATTTTGAGACATAAATTAATCTCAAGATTTATGCGTCTTTATTGCCAACTTACGTGAAGAGATGAATAGATTAAGGAACTAAATACAAAATTGTACATTTCGTTAGGTTATCGTCACCATGGCAACGCCTCATATTTCGCTTCTCCACCAATCCGTTTCCACAGTAGTGTTAAAGGCAAAATTCCCTCCTATACCACTTTCTGAGTAACAGTAAATGTTTCATTTTGGTTCAATGCGTTCATTTGTTTAAAAAGTGTTTCTTTTTAATTTGTTAGTGATTTATTTGAGGCAACATGAGTATTTTGTCCTTAATGCTTAACATACATTAATATTAAATAAATCTTTCTTTCAAATAAACTGCTAAGATTTACCAATACACAAGACACTTACTCATCTTCCAAACCTCATCGAAAGATTCCAGGACCTTCGCGCGATATCACAATATATACCGGTAAGGAACTTTCACTTGACAATGGAACAGTGCTGGTAGCATCTTCATTTGTTGCTTATACATTTCAGAATGTAATTTTAAAGAATTAACACAAAATACACCACTTTGTGAAGTGTCAGACTCCAACACACTATATGTTTACTTCACCGACACGCCTGAGTTATAAAGACGTCATTATTGTATTTGCATGTAAGTGATTCATGGTCACGACAGTCTGATTCTCTTATCTGAGTCATTGCTAGACATAACCATAGACCCCCTAGTATACATAAGATCAGCATCTCAGATTCTTGACATTAATATAACTGTAGTTTGAGCAGCTGAGTAACTCAGGCAAGCCAAGTTAGCAGTATTAGATTTGCACAATACTTCCTGTATATTCTGAAGGTATGTCCATGTCAATAACAGATCGATTGTCGTGGATCGATCACTAGTTTTGTTATACTGCGGTTACATTTCTCTTAATGAGTATTGATAGAATCCAAAAGTTTAAGAACTTGTAACAGGGTAGAGAAGGTAAGATTAATGCAGATTTCCCTGTTTGAATAAAGGTGTAGTTTACATCAAACATGAACACGTACGTGTGCGTAGAATGTATATCTAGACTATGCGTACATGTACATTTGAATGTCAGTTATATGATATCAATTCGATGTGCCACAAGTCATTTTTATTCTAATATACTTGACAGGTGGCGCTCATTTTACTTACGACTTTAATTGGCTTAATATTTGTTCTCTAGTTAACTCAGTAAAGTCCCACCCAACCCAGTCTCCCGGCTCATACTGATAGCAGCTAAAATGGTGAGTATTTCCTCTTAAGTTTGAATAGCAAAGTGTGAATTCTAAAATGTGTGTACACTTTATCCAAACATGACCATGACGATGAACTTTTAGATAGACGTTTACTTTCAATAAATTGCTCTAAAAATATATCGTTAACTGTCAGCCAATTTCTTATTAATTCATAATTAGTTGCTTCCAAATACGACCTGTATGAATTTACAATTGCACATTTAACGTTTTCAGTTCAAAGGATTCACAAAGGAACTGAATTTACTCGGAAATCAACTTTCCAGAGAGGCCGATGACCTGACCCGTAATATAAACCATGCTGTTGACGGGGCTAAAAGTTGTCCTCTCTTGGTAAGTTTAACAAACGCTTTGAGTGGTACTTATTTTTTAGCGCTAGATATTCATTGACTCAAAAGTAGTATTTGATGCGTGTTTCTTGTGCACCGTAGGATAACTTTAGTAATGGGAGTGTGATACAGCTTGTATCCAGAAGTAGTGGGAAAGCGCTACAGATTGTGATGGCACCCACAGGATTTTTGGTTGTTGACGGGCTCGGTCCAGAGGGGTCGAGCTTCATGCACGGTAATTAGTTTATGGTGCTCATTCGCACAAGTGATCAGAATGCTAGTGAAATTATAGCCTATGTGCTGAATGATATGTCTCATTAGCTTATACTTCCTTGATTGATTCTGAATTTCCAGCTCATTGGACTGTAATCAACGAAGGTAGTAACCTTATTAGGTTACATAACAACAATAATTATCTCGGCATTGTCAACGGAAGCACGTGCATTGTCCAAGGGGTAAGAGTCAGATTATTAATCTATGGTAGGTGGTAAGGTGAAACACCAACATTCAGTAGCGTATAAAGAAATGAACCAACAATGTATTACTTTGTGTATTGACACTCAGTGGCTCACTTTCTCTTTGCATCTATATATTAGACTCAGTGTTGTTAGGAAGCTTCTTATCTGTCTAGCAGCTTCATCATTGAAGACATATTTTGTAGGTGCCGAATGCGATGCCTGGCCCAGAGACAAAGTTCCGCCTCAGCATCAGGGATAAAAGTTTCGTGACATTTGAATCCTTCACCACCACTGGCAAGCACGTTGGCGTACTTAACACAGGACAGCTTAAGTCTGCTTTGGCTACGGGGAAAGAGCCGGATGGTCAATTCGGAGTTAGACTTATCGTACGTTTTACTTAGTTATAGTACACTAAAACTCTGCTAGAACGATATAGATATATCATATACAGTGTCACTGTGACCAACCTGTATTCAAATTCACATTCAGTTTGCAATTGTAAGTCTATGCCATTATCATTAATAACAGGTATCGTATTCATTACATCGCATTTTCATCACTGGCACATCCAGAGGAACGATAAACTTTGGTTATGAAGGGGAACTTTTGAGCAAATTGTATATTTATATGTCTATATTTCGCGTATGTATATAGTTACATGAACCTGACCCATTATGTTATCCTCATTTTAGTACACCCCAAATGTACAGAGAGTTCAAGCGCCTGCAGGACATACAGTGACCACAACGACAACGTACAGAAAATAAAGAGAACAGGACAGCTATACGTTTCTACTGGTGTTAAGTGCTGGATATATTTTCAAAACGGTATCTAACAGGATGTTTTTGTGCTTTAGTTGTTAAGCTGCGAATATGAATGGCAGAAGAAACAAACATGTGTAATTGAATTTCATGTTGGCTACAAACCACTTAGTATCCGCTCATCGATAGCTTTCTTCAATGGCTATTTGACCAACCACATTGTGATGTATCAGAATTACTGTTCACATGTGTCTTGAACAAGCGTTTTCCGTCGTGCCTTATATATACGTACAAATGTATTAACGTTGGTTAAAAACCGATTATTTCAGCTGTTAAGATATCTATATAGTAGGTGCTATACTTCAAAAGACTCTCTCGTGCAATACAATAATTATAAGGTTTTATTAGGTTTTATAATGTTAATTGTTAAAATACCCAATAGCTTAATTTAGACTCTAGTCATGATATGTAGAACGCGCCTATCTCCATTTCTCTTGGCATTGGATCACCGATACTCCACAATTGTCGGACTTGTAGACCCATACATATTTATATGCCCGTTCACCCTGAGTTTTAACACTTTGACTTGCTGATTAGTATTTATGTTAATTTATCAACCTATCATGTAAATGTAGCGTTAAACAGGGGGATGTAACGTCATCTATTGTTTTATCAGGTTACTCCTGTGTTAGGATATACAAAACGAACTTTGTGTTGATAAAATGTCCCGTAGAGCGGTAATGATTCTGATATAAATTGTCTTAGTCAACAAGATCATGTGAATTGCTGTATCTTGTACATATACCTGATCGAAGTCACCTGTATTAATACTTACGTTACGCTTTTTCTCATATAGCTTAACTTTCTTGTGTTGATCATATGTTTGTAAAATATAATCAATACTCTAAATTATTCAATTTTGAAGATATTGTACACAAATTTGATTTGTCTTAGCCAACTCAGCTTTGCAATACCAGCTAACACTGTCAATTTCTGTCGCTGAATCTACCACTATGAATCTCTGTTTGCGCCTGTACAGGTACACGTACATGTACATGTATGTCTACAACTTTTATAACTTCTCGCAGCCACCTGTTGTTCTATGGATGAGACTTACTATAGTTCGTTAGGTGTTAATGGCTAACTCCTTTGATCTGCTTTTAATAATATTTACTGACTATTATTGAATAAGCAATAACATAATTGTGTATGCACGTTACATGTAAGAAGAGTTGGCGTTCTTTGTTGAATAAAATAGTCTTAAATCAAGGCTTACATGTAGTAAATTGGATTCAGAATGTTATTGACTTTGATTTAAACTGATGATGTTTCATTGATTGGACGGTTGATTTATCCAGCTCACCGATTTTTCATATGTACATGTATACATACCGGACATTACATGTATATACATTCATAAACTGGGGCTTATATGTGAATATGGTATTCAATTGAATTATATATTCCTGGCACTTTGATTAACGTGGGAAATTATTCGGGCTTGCGGAAGGAGAGCTCTATAATCGCTGTTACAATCTTCGACGGTATGGCTTTAGAAGACCAACAATTTGTAAAAAAAAAAAAGAGTTCATAGTGGCACGGAATGCACCCAAGGACCTTTAGAAGGAGTAGGAGTATCATTGTATCTATATATTTATATACTACATTTTGTACATGTGAGCAGTAAACATAATAATTTTTGTCTGCGGTGTCTCTCAGACCAAACGAAATATTAATCAACCTAGGCGGAAATGTGATAACAGATGCAGCGGTTTCTGAATCTATACATCTCCGCGAGATAGGCAAGAGCAATAGCACGATGGTAATTTAAGCACCTGTATCAACAAAATCACTCTCTCATTGGCCCATCTCGTTTCTTCGAGGCACATGGGGATGTGATGCAGGATTTCCTTCTTCACTGCCCGGTCTTAATCACTCGCTATCTGTTAAGTAACCAGATAGAGTATCATCTGGAATTTATACGCAGCTGTCTGCAGAACTCACCTATAAAAATAACTTCTCCTGCTGACCGTTGACTGACTTAATTCGCTCCTGTAGACGCTGAAACCTGGAAACAACAGCAGCGCAAATTTACTATCAGTGCATCTCCGTCCGGTAAAGATTACAGCCCCTTAATTATTATCGGTATTATAATAAGATCGAACGTACTTGCCGAATCCTTCTGACCGCCCGCCTCTTGATACTAACTATGTGTTAAAGTAAGGTAAGTAAGAAACATATATTTGAATATCTGATAAGATATATCAGATCAGAGTTATCATGTGATTATGAAACAACTTATACTCTATGTTGT
>JAXGGS010202079.1:0-16358 GCA_035585475.1 Armandia brevis | reverse complement strand
AGTTGTAATTAAATTGAATTGTATAAAGGGGATTATGTTATCATGCATTGTTTATTACAATGCATGCCCATGCTTGCCCAGGTGTTCATTGACAGCTGGCTTTGGACAAACATATCACCAATCTGGCCAGCTGGAATTGGCTTGGCATGAATATATAATTGGGGAATTAAAATCCCACATAAAGATATAATTTATTAAAAAGTGTGTGTACGTTTTTGTAAAGGCACATTTTAGCAGGAATGCCTCACAACACAAGCAACTTATGCTCGCTTGGCACTTGTCAGGATTCCCGTAATCAATCATTGGTCCTCAATCAAACTTTGTCAATTCGATTAGTGTGATCTTTTCCGCCAGTTTGCAGGTGTAATGATACGTTTAGCGTTGAATGACGTCACTCGACTGAGCCGTGCGTTAATTGAGGCCAGTCGCGAAAAGTCCTTGATTTTATGAATTGGAGAGATATTATTTAAGCAGGGAAAAAGCGAAAGGTGTGTATTTAACCCTAGCTGACAGTGACATACATTCTAGCATTACTGAGATAGTCATTATGACGAAGTTTCCATGAATATGTTATGGCTTTTTCATTTCTAAATCTCGGCCCAATTTAAATTCAATTTGTATGTTTCACAATAACTAGCGCCTTATTACTTGCCCTTTGCTATCAATTGATATTTTGAGGAACCTAGATTCGTTGTTACGACTGGTGCTCGTAGATGACCCATATATAGCTGGAAAACCCAGCTGACCAGGCAAATTCCACATTCCACAGACAGAGTGTATTTTGACATAGATAAAGACAAATTCGTTTTTAATTGATAAAAACTGAATTGCCGGTGACCGTTTTAATTTTACAGCTAGGTGTGTGAATTGCTCAGCACACATTCAAATGACCTACTTTTTGGTTGAGCTAGTTCTTAACCTATTGGCTATCACCATCACTTATGAAGTATTCGCACTAAATTGAACAATACCTTAACAAAGTGGACTTCGTTTGAATTAGACCAAGGTGGAAAACATAATTTGGTGATAGAAATAATCTGAGCAAGGACAAATGTGTATCAATTATTGACATTTTTATTATTTCAAAGGTTATAATTCCAATTCGGGAACATTGTTTTTTAACAGGAATCGCTGTTTTAGCTTAAACGTGTCTGCTTCTGTTCCTCACCAAGGCGACTCTATTGCAAAACATGCATTTATTCTTCTATAGTTGATGTTTTCTGAAACATTTGATGATTAATTTCCGATGAATCTTGAGAAACCTTAAGCATGATGCACCTAGACATAATTACATAGCATTGCAATTCAATAATTGAAGTTGGTAATACGTCATTCCATCAGTGGCTGGCGGCTCCAAACAATAGCATTGGTTAGACATATTATTTTGAAACAAAATTAATCTGAAGTACTCATTCATGACTACCAATCAGTCCATCTTAGTTTTATCGTTAATTGCCGTGAGCAATTAATATGCATACACTATCTTACTAATAAACCATTGAGCGGTAAAACATGCCGACTATGCATTCGCTTCGATTTTCACGTGTAATGGGTGTATTTTCTTAATAAAAAGCAGACAATCGTATGATTCTGCACGCATCCTGTAACCTAATACATTAAAATTTAAATGGTGACTGTTTGGGAGACTGATTTAGAACATCACCCAGTCAGTCGCCGCCACCTAGTAGACCACCACAGAAGCTCGCCTCCCGACTTTCCGGCATCGGCGCGAGATCGTCGCACGATCCTTGCCTTCCGAGCGACTTTGTCAAGAGAAGGGAGCATCACTTGTAACCCGAGTAAGCCGTAAACTCGAGACTATCGATGACACCTCTGAGCCTTCAAAACACTCCTTACCCGATTTCTGGCACCCCCCTGGGGGAACTATTGGGAACTTTCAGCCATTAGTATCGGCGCTGGCCACCGGTAAAACCCGACTAGTCATCAACTCAGACAGTTGTGTAACACGTGGGATCAGCTCTTAATTCTTTAAATGCTCTACCGCACTTTTCAGGCGATCAAAACTCAAATGTCCGGCGTATAAGAGAGTGCGCTTTATCGAGTATGATTGTTGTCGGGTGATAAGACGGTGGCTAGCGTTTTCACGGGGGTTGGGCAGGATCGGGGAGAAGGAGAGAGCGCGCGAGACGGTAACCTGAGTGACACACACTCACGTTCCTAACACGTCCCTGCGACTTGCTCTCCTAGAGGCGGACCGCCGGCATATACCGAGAGAAAGAGCCGCACCATATGGGCAGCCGTGTGGATATCACCCAGGGGACCAGTGAACGCAGCAACAAACAGCGGCATAAAGTCCCGGTATCTACCTCCTAGGAAAGGCTTGACGGTATTAATGGGGCGAGGAGGACTCCATTAGCAGCAGTGTGTGTGTGGTGCGGATCGCCCACCAGCCCAAGCGCCCTCCGTGTGGGATGGCCAGCGTGAACTGAGACTCGAGCAGCACAAGAGGAGACCGGCTACCACCTACAGACATCAGCAGATCGCGACAGGAGCAGCGTACCGCCGTGTCAGTCATCACTCCCTCCCGGGACGCTCTCTCCGCCACTCCCCGCCACTCCCCGCCACTGAGGGGGCGACAGATAAACCCTGCCGAGTCACACCCGACACTATAGATACCAGTAAGCGAGAAGATACAACACACGGCGGACAGAGGGATTCTCCCTCGACACTTAGTTACCAGTCTTAGATGTCGTTCTGTTAAGGAGAAAGAAACTTTAGGATGGGGTTCTCCAAATGTAATAAGCGGATATTTATTTTAGGTAAGTTGTAATTTTACTGTTTCAAATAAACTTTATATCATCTAAATCATATAACACTTGATGCAATTTTTTAAATGTTTGCAATATGTTATTAGCCATCGCCGTTCAAGGACTTGTTGAGGATTGTCCATGGCTTGGTTTCTTTCGACCAAACCAGTTAATTTCCTAAGCTTTTCCACAATTTCCCTATACTTCTCAATACGTACTTACATTTGTTCGCCTCTGTTAACGGAGCCATCCTGTCCCCTCAGGCCTTATCCTACGCATTTTATTCCAAACAAAAATCTGCAAAACTATTCTTGATATGCAGTATTTATTTTCCCAAGTTGAATACACGAGAATCGCTTTCGTGGCGGAGATTTTTGTTTCCTACAACCAAACCGCCGTTGCAATCGGAGACCTCCGAAACTCAACAAAACCGGTCCACCCTTGTTCGTAAGAAAACGACGTTTACGATTTGCTAGGAAACCGATCGAGGCAAAAATCCGATGCCCGTTAAAAACAAGTGGGCTTCGGGCAGAAAGAGTTAAAACAAATATCTGCGGATGCCGCAGGTGGGAGAGAGAGAGACAGAGAGAGGAAAAAACAGATTTCTTACTGACACAGATTAAATCGTATCACTATTGTTAATGTTGAATGTGAATCGCTGCTGAGAGAGCAACAGCCTCCAGTCATTATTGAGCAAGCAGGTCACACGCGAGCTAACTAACTTATGAGTTTGGATGAAGAGGCTTCACCGATTCACCGCTCTTGTCATCAGGGTGCAGGTATCAAGCATGAATAAATCACCCGACTCCGCAGCTTCTCAGATGCGGCCATATCACCGGAGATGTGCGGGATATGTTCCATTCAAACTAATGGAAATAATGAATCATCTGCTCGGGGGATCCATATTCGTTCTGTCCCCTCTCCCGCCTCATCAACCCTCGGTAGTCGCACTGCCAGAAGAGTGCCTAAGAGCACCAGGTCCTCTCCACTCTCCTGGTTTAACTGATTTCTGCCTCTTCTATTACGCTATCTGCTGAGCGATCTGGAAAAAGCCCGATTTGGTTAGCATTTCAAGAGCTTTGCGTGATTACACTTCATGGAGGCTAAGAGCTAGCCTGCATCCTCTTTTAATAACCCTGTCCATATCCCGTCAAACAGGCAGACAGTCGCGTGTCCATTTTAAGGCTTTCCCAAATAGAGCTTAAAGTGAAATTTTATCTGTCTATTGTCTGTGGAGCAGATGTAATTGCGGTTTTATTTCCGTCATGCCTGTATAGATCATAACATTAATGAGTTATCCCCATCTTTTTCTCCTCTCCCCTAAAAAGCCTCTTTCACCATTCCTAATAAACCAAACGTATTTGTCTTGGAAGATGTGACTCCGCTTTTAAGATTCTGCATCTCCTTGATTAAAAGTATTCGGATGCAGCCTACCTTTCAGGCGCATTTCCTTGCCGCATGCATGACTACTCTATCATTTTAGGTCGATCGCACATCAATCGGTTACGTATCTAACTATGTTGATGCTGAGTTCATTTATTATCATTCCAGTGTGCCTTATATGGATTCTGTATCACCGAAGAATAGTGGTGATGGGGCACTGCGAGTGCGCCCACTGCGGACCCCCCATGTGTAACTCCGCCTGCATGTTTGACTGCACCGAGTGCTGTAAATGTTGTGTTTACTTCGAGGCGCGAGTCGGTAAGAGGACAAACAACTATTGGAATACTGACGGAAGTGAAAAGACAACTAACTCGCTCTCGATACTGAAGACCACGGTGAAACGAGTCCACAGCCTCGACATGGCGCTTCACAACCAGCGGAAGTTACGACAAATGCCGCGTGGGCAGCGCGCCCTCGCCCTGAAAAAATTACACGAAAACGCCGCCTGGCGGAAATGACGACAATGAAACGCTACTCGACCAACCAAGGTTACGATATGGTACCTCACTCGCACTCAATTGTTTTATTTTCATACAAGGTTCCACCATAGGGCTTATAAACGACTGACTATTCTGATTTACAAACTCGGCATAAAAAACTCACCGCCTTCCCTCGACACTCAATACGTTGACAAGCTAGAAGATGACAAACACGCGCATCTAACAAGCAGGATCTCATGCAGGTGTTGTTAATTGCGACACTAAGACCAGCCATGATTAAGCTGTCAATCAACATGAAAATTGGATTATCCCTTCCGGGAAACGATAGCGGACAACCCGGGCTTCATTACCATTATACATTTGCTTAATAGAGCATCGCGAGGATGAGTAGGACGACGACGATGCACTTTTACCGGATCTTATGAAATGTTGATGTGACTGCGAGAAATTAGATCTAATTTGACGCAGTACGCCATTGACGAAGTTAGCTTAAACTTGCATTGTGACCGAACTTAAGTAGATCGCGAGTCGCAGAAAGCATGAAAAGGAGCGGCATGAACATTTAATGCGCGCAAACACCCTCCCATAGCTTCATGAGTCCGACTTTCATTTACTTTATATACATTCGCACGCATTTCGTTGCTTCAGTCGGACAATTCAAAGGTGACGGCGCCGATAAAACATTCATGGCCAGATACAGTGCTGGCCCTTGTCAGATTCGAACATTGCTTTATTTCATGTGTGACATAATGGCGCCGATGAATATCAGCGAGCGCCATTATGGCCGGGGAAAGCCGCTGCCGAGTTTTAGCGGCGGGGCCGCGACCATCTGAGGCATGAGAGGACCACGGCCATTCCGACGCGGGAAAACGGGGGGTGGACAAATTTAACGGGCGCCATGAGAATTTCCTGATTGCTGGCAGCCGAGCCAATTGCTGATCAAAGGTAGCCCCGGTTATTAGGTATATCTCATCCGTCAACCCACCCAAATTGATTGACAACTCCAGTGGGCGAAAAGCCATCTCGCAAGTACACGTTGACGCCGTATAATGGTGCCAATGGCGTATTATCGCCTTTGAAGGCACGCGCCTCGGCCAGTTCGCCACTGAGGGGTAGGGGGTCGCAGTAAACATCATATTTGTTAGAATGTGACGTGAGATCGGGCCGCCCGTCCCCCGAGCCCGCCGAGGTGAGCGTCAACTCGCCAGGTCGTGTCACCGAGGGTGATTAATCGCATTTATGACATCCAATTGTCCATTCCTCCTCACACCCGACCCCAAACCTCTCCCGGAACTTCACACCTCCGTCGTTTAAAGAACGCATAACCCCGTTTCCGCTACCCATCGCCAGTAATTCACCGCCTTTTGAATCGGTAGCGCCAGCATTTAACGCGAACAAATATCCATTGTTTTAGTTTTAGATATATTCTGGTGGACATACATATATTACTACGCTACTTGTTGCGAGTTGATCTCGGTGTAATACTAACGTGACACGACCTGTAGGTGGCGGGGATGTGGCGCCCCAACTCCTCGGTGTCTCCTCTCATCCCCCGAGGTCCGCACACGACATCCTCTCATTTAACACAGACAGCTTCTCAGATGCTCGCCCGGCGATGTTACAGGTACGACAACTC
The DNA here is from genome assembly GCA_035585475.1 of Armandia brevis. NCBI lineage: Eukaryota > Metazoa > Annelida > Polychaeta > Opheliidae > Armandia > Armandia brevis. The sequence goes on along the minus strand of JAXGGS010202079.1, from coordinate 10,071 downwards.
ATAGTGCTTAATCCTTCAAAATAGACGCGCCTATATATACATGTTACCCTCATCATTCATATACAGGTCGTAAACCAAGGTTCTCTCTAGCTAAATGGGCGATTCGCGATTATCAATTGATGATATACTAAAGCATTTAAGACCAATAATCACATTGGCAAACACTCATCGATTCACGAATCGATACTGACCAGTTGTCGGAGGTCAGTTGGTACTATTAGAATACGTGATGATTGATGATAATTTACAAGTAATTGATAAATAACGATGATTACATGCGACTAAAGTGTAGCGATGGTGGTGGATGGTGGCTGATATATATGATGCAGCAGCTAGAATTAAGATCTCCCTGTCGACGAGAGGCTGGACCCCTCTCCAGTCGGCATCACAGCGCCGGGCTCGGGAAGCCCCAGACCTCACATCGACTAGAAACCAGTAGGGTGCGCTCCTGGAACCCTCGGCCCGTGTGCTCGGGTCGTCAGGGCTCGCTTAACGTGGTCTGTAAAAGTAACCCATAAACGTAACGTAATGAAGTCAGTAATGTACGTGCATGTAGTACAAATGTTACGGTTGCTGTAGGTCAAGTTATGGTATCGTATGACTCTCAAATAATTAATGATTATTGTAAATGAAAATGAAAATTGATAATAATGTTGTACATAGGTACCTGATATGTAGATAAATTAAATCGCGATATTTTGTCTATGTACATGTATAATTATGCCACAAATGTAACCTATTTTTCCTTCTACATGTAGTACTGTAACAATGATAAGAATCAAAGCACCAACGATCAGCAACGTCTGACTTGGGCTAAAGATGATATCATGTTTTTTCCAACTACTAATAGTGAATCGTGTTTACCTGTTATATTCAATACACTCATACCTAATTATTTCATGTTGACCAAATTGGCTGTTATGCGAATAAATTCCTTCAACTGATGAAAAGACAATACTTGAGAACACTAATTTTTGTTTTCACGCATACGATTATAAATACACGCTGACGACCCAGCGGATCACACAATCATTAACGTGATGATTGAATAATCGTATCGCAAATAATTCGCACATCGTGACTGATTAAACTTATTATTCCATGGCAAATAACGACCTATGTATGACCCCGCCCAGTGTTTAATCCTTATTCCTCGATTATTATCGCACCGAAAAGGACATATATGCAATTTACGTCTTGGGAAATCAGAGAAGCGATCTGGCGAAATCGTCATATTTAGCGCCGAGAGTTAGGATTTATATGTCACACCCTCGACGATATCATCTCGCACACTCACCCACGAGATGACGCAGCATAAACGAATTAGCGAATCAGAGGTGAGGCTTACATCATCGTCAACCTGCTTTACGCTCGTCTGCTATCTGGGTTTGGTTCACCCGTGGTGACGATCCGCGTCCTACTTGCGTACCTACCTCCCGTGTGATATAAATGTCTCCTGAATTATTTATTTCTGGCTAAAAGCTGTTAGGCTGGCAGGTTAGACATTGGTGTTTGACGACAGGGGTTGATGCCCATCAGAAGTAAATCTTCGCCAGAAATCACATTTATTTATATCTCTGGCATCTCTCTTTCGCTAATTCCATACTAACTTCCCGCCAACAATGTCCTTACAGTGACTCATCTCGGACGTCGTGCGGAGTGATGCTGGTTGGCTTCACATTTATAAAGTAACGAAAGCAATTATCACATAACTGAGCAAGCATGTATTAGAGTCTACAGGTTAAGCAGAAAGGGTTTGCTATCTTCCTTTGCGCAAAATGCTATTCATGCGAGTGGTTTGCTCGTTGATTGATATTTGACAAAACAACGCTTCCAACAGCTCATGTGAACACTCCACGACGATGCCGAGACTATTTTCCCTCGCATGCGTCTTCTGGTTACAACCACATAGAACGCCTGAAGCTAGTGTGCGAACTTTTGAGAACTGTATACCTTAGTCAGAACGCACAAAGAGTAGGATTTCTGTGAACTGAGCAATCAACGGAGGTTTTCCTTCTGCGCAGGGAGGTATCTGACAGGCCGACACACCTACGTAACCGTCGAAATAGTTCAATATCTTTATCCTCTGGAATGTAATTTAACCACCAAACGTGACTATGCACAATTGAAAGATGACGTACGGATAATTACACACATCATAAAATGAAGCCATCGGAATCATGCATTGATTATTTAAACGATATATTAAGAAAACAGGGCGACAAAGCTGTTTTTCTAAATCGTTTCCACTTAAAACAGTTGGCTGTTATATATTTTAAACCTGACTGGTATTAGATATTCAAAAACATTTACATCACATTACATGAAAACATTCCGTGAATGAACTCGAACAATTCCGTGATATCTAGCATTTAAAATTTTACTTATATCGGGGTTAATTTGGTTTTTCAAGATGAGTCGGATCTCTAATGTAGAGCACGTGTTTTTTTTGTGCAGGTCTGTTGGTATTCGGACTGATTTGGCTAGTCCTCTCACCAGAAGTGGATGGAGCATGTGGCAATTGCGGAGCTTGTACCAGGAGATATGGATGCATGACACCGGCTTGGGGCAAATGCTGCACACAATTCTTTATGCATAACGGTAAGCGATCGGAAGAGCCGGCTGGACAGGAACCTTTACCAAATCTCACGGACTATCTTAAACACATGGGGCATGAACATGTACATGTAAGTGTTTAGAATATATCAAATTTCAATATATCGATAGATGGTTTCGTTATATATATACGCATGAATTAATATCCACTTAAAATCACATCGCATATATATGCACATGGACGCATACATTTGAAACGTCCTTGATCATTTAACCCTGAGTTGGGTATTACTCGGACACACAATGCGTATTCAGAACGAAATAACGTAACCAAATCTCGGACACGTAACATAGCGGAATTACGCGTTCGGTGGTTTAAAGGCGATGGCATTTCAGTGTTGCATCAATGCAAGCGATGTCAATATTTCTTTTTAATATTTGGCAGACATTGAAGAGGCATAACGCGTTAACATTTAGTTGATTATACAATTATTCAGCCGAGCTCTAAGAAGAGAACCCCTGATGACCACGCGAAGAAGATGTTAGAAAATTCACACAGAGAACGAGAACCCGTTTGGGATTCCTCCGAAAACTCGATTAAAGAAACGGTGAATGATCCAGCGCCTTTTCTGAACAAGGCTCTGAATAATGTCCGATATAACAGGCGATGAAATATCATTTAGTAAACAAATGCCATCCATAAGTTTGCAGTCATCATAGTAGCATGCAGTTGGCTTTACTGGCGGCATGTAAATAGTCTGTAAGTAGTATACACTGACAGACCATTATTATATGTAATTATGTTTCATCAAGTACTACTCACAGTGTAACAGCACTAACGGAATATTTCATGCACAACTGTTCACATTACGTGTGGATGAATCTACATGTTTATAACTAATTTCCTCTATCATTAGAATATGTGCAAGTATGTTCTTTATTTTTCTGTATTGGCCTATGACAAATAGAGTTATTATTAGGCAGCATATCATATGGTTGATGTATTTTGCATACTATACACTATAGGCAAAGCTTTTGATTAACTATTTTATCATATTAGAAGAAAATGTATACATAATATAATCTGGTGTTGTATAAGAATAATTACCTGCTCACAATTGATCGTTCATCATACCTAGTGTGAAATAAAGACGACATATAAAGATTTTCAAAGATAGTGTATTTAGGAAGTATATTACTATTGCTACAGCTGATAATTAACTTCTCTTCATTAGTCAATTTAACAGTATTTTTGTGTGGAAATCTGAAATAAACGCACCTTTAATTAAAAAGTTGATAAATACGGTCATGTTTCGCATAGACAAAATACGATAAATTTATTTATATAATTGATCCACCATATATTGGGCATGGATGACCTAATTATCTGACTATTATATGTATTGACTGAACCAGTACAGAATCAATGTTTCGTTACCATGGTAACTCAAAATCGCAGACTTATGCAACAATCCTTCAGAGACCAAAGGCACTTAGATACATAATGATTGAGTTAACATTCAAAGTAAGAATTATAATTTAATGGAAATAGGGCGAATCTATATACAATTCATAATGTGAATTGTGAAACATTGCGACTGCACAGGAGTAAATTAGGACCATGACCTCCAGCAGTGTAAGACAGGATCGGAAGGTTCTAGTTAGTCTAGTAAGAGTAAAATCCCCATTTTAACTCTCCTTTAACACTTAGGTGATAAAAAACATATTGTGGCTGACGACTTGTTCATAGGTAATGATAAGACGATGCAAACATCATTTAATCTTACACCAACATAGTAGTATACGAAGATATTTTGTTTCTCAGAAACCTTGGTATCAGAGAGTAGTAAAAATGTATGATGGAGTGTTAGTTATCAGCAAGCATATCCATTACCTTTATTAGCAATTCACATGAACTCTGCAAAACCTCAATATATAAGTTGTAGATACTTGTATGTAGACAAATATATACAGATACTAATCAGATAAGTAAGTTAATTCAAGGAAGAATAACATGAACTAGCTGTGCGCATCAACTACGTAGATCTGATTTAATCGATTGCCATTCAATTGGATTCCATTCAATATCAATTATTATCATATACCCTATAGTATCATCCAAGTCTAAGGTTTGATTAACGACGGCAGGAATCAATTTCATGAACTTACATTATCAATGTGTCATATGTTCAGAGGTCAGAAGGTAAAATAGCTGCTAAGTAAATAAGATAAAAATAAAAATAAAAAACTCATATGGGTCGTGTTTATATTAATATACAGTTCCGACAAATGTATGTGACGCATCAACAATTACAAAAAAAACCTCATGAATATATTACATAGCAACTGGTTGACACATCGATTGATACAACACGCAAATCTGAATTTAATTTCTACTTAAACACACACACACAGAGTCTTCAATATTCAAGTAGATATCATGATTCAGTGGACACACGTCAGAACGTACATATATCAATATATATTATAAAAAGCCCAAAGAGCGAAACAGGAGGTGGTGTTTTTCTGATCTAGGGCATTCAAAAAACAATACTGAGATAAACATCACATATGTTGCAAACATGTATTGATCTTGATGAAAACACGATTCCCACACCCTGAGGATGTCGCGCTCGACACAGAGTAGTGACCTATAATCGCGTGGCTTTGCCGAGGTCTGAAACGCCTCATTTCCTGACCTATCGACAGAAAATGATGGAGCGCCAGCAACAGGAAAAGCGGTGATCAGAAACAAACCGGGAGGACTCCCCGCATCCCGATCCTTTCATCTCTCTGGTCAACATTTTCCCTGCCACATATTACCACCTGCCTCGACATGGGTACTGTCCGACATGAGTATTATTATACATCCCGGCCCTTGGTTGTTAGAATACATGTATGTATTTCATAGGCGGGCAGAGGGTCGCATCTTCATCACTTGTATTTAAAGCACAACGGAGAATGGTCGATGAGATCAATCTTCGCGTTTACTAAATAATCCACATGAGTTCCACAAATATAGCTCAATGTGGAACTGCAACTCTTGGCCCATACAACAGACGAGTCGAATCGTGCAAATGCTCTGTTTTTGGAACTCAATTGCGGCTCGAGGTGACAAAGGGATCTATCTAACGCCTATTCGTGATTAAGTTAGAGGCGTTTGGGAACCGAGTTGAGGTATTAGGCGCTGATCAAGTGGCCGCTGACACCGAAGTCATTCCATATACAAATTGCTCCGAGTTGCTAAGGGGCGCCCGGAGTGCTTCGGCGAGGAACAGCTACCGCGGACACATGCCAAGGACGATAGAACTGACAGAGTTAGAGGAGGACTATTCTAATCAAGTCACTAAATGCAGTCAATATCCCTGTAAAACATTCGCCGACCAGCGAGGCTTATATCTGGCAAACTAGTATCAGAAGCATATATATTATAGAATCAGTACCGCTATATATCATCTAGTTGCTGCTGAAGCTGTATCGGGCTACTGAGACAGAGGCTGCTGAGATTGATGCTGCTGAGGCTGGGGATGCGAATGCGCGGGTTGTGAGAAGGAAAGAAGCGGGATTTAGGACTGAGATCGAGGACTGCAGGACTCGGACGCTCGCGGTACGGAGCAAAACGGACATCGAACGTAGCTCGTCAAGTCGCGAAGCTGATGTGGAACTACGTGAGATTTCATCTGCACGTCGGCGTTCACAGTCTCCGACGATAGACCGACAGACACGCTCAGCCGTGTCCGTATACGGCAGGATCTCCCCGCGAGGCTCCGACTTACCTCTTCCAAGCCTGTGTGTGGCCATCTATATTCCGGGGCGATTTCAATCTCATTTTCTGCTTGTGTCCGCCTTTTTCATCAACCGGTGCCCCCGTCAGGAAGATATTCTATTACAGGTGAGTGGGTTATAGACAGTCTGTACAACGAGTAATCTGATAGAAACTATAAGTAAGACAACTGGATCACTGCATTGTCAGTTGGGTTTAGATAAACAATCAGGATGCCAGGAGGGGACGGCGAATATCACGCTGTACATTTATATATATATATCACCCCTCCTTTATAGCCGTCGTTTTACAACCGCCATCATCACAATATATTAGAAATAACGTCGTGTATCGCCTGCAGTAAATAGTGGCCTTACACAAGGCGGGCAGGCTGTACATATCATTCATTACTTTGTGGTTTCGCGGACCTTTTCAGGCGAGGCGCAGCAGGAGATTTGAGTTTAATCATAGCAGACAATGCTCGTATTTACAGATGATAAAAAGTGAAAGGTTAGACGTGAAAGTCTAAGCTGATGATATTCACGAATCCTGACTTAAATGCTAGCGTCAAGTATCTCAGACTGCGTCCCAGTTGAGTCATCCTCGGCTGTATGACTGAATTAAATAATAATAAAACAGCGACCGCCACAATGGTCGAAAAGTTGACAAAACTGAACACGGTGCGGCAGCTTAACACGATTGCATTCTTAAAAGTAGAATCCCAAATATTATAGTCCGTACGTATTGGTTGGATATGTTCAGTGTATTGTGTTGAAACAAAGATAAGTTTAATAATATTCTTATCAATTAATTAAAGTTAGTATTTCCATTGACAGAACATTTTGTTCTTTATTTTCCGGCAACAAATTATGTAATGATGTTCTGGCATCTGAGATCAGCTCTATCTTTTTAACTTCTGTGTTGTTGATGTTAAGAGAAACTGTAACAGTAGATCGATGGTTTCTCATAAATAACGATGTTAAGTATGTTGCAGACCTTCAGATAAAAGGCTGGTGCACTCTACAACATCAAATTAAACATCAATGATTATGAAAGCTTCCGAAAGTAGGTCACTTGTCTTTGCCAGCAATGGACGTATAGGTCTACTTAATCTGCGTCGACATTTGATCTAGGACACATTGTTGTTTATATATATATACATGGTACCACACCTATCTGATAATAAGTAGTTTATAACACACCTGAGCATCTATTAGCTATTAGTTAACAGACCCCCGTTAACCATGCAGATTCATATTTCCTGAGCAAAACTATATTGGTAGGCCCTGATGGGATTTCAGTAACAAAAGGTGGTTTCCAACTAGCAGGATAGCCTGGTTGAGATAATAAAAAAATGCCCAGCTGATCCGATTATAATTCTGCGGATGTACCGACCGGTGACGCTCCTAAATAAATGCCGGAAAATAATCCGCCAGTTGAAGCGAGTCGGTCGCGGCTGACGCGGAACCCCTGGTAATAGAATCAGGGAGCAGATTGGTCTCCCCCTCTCAGGTGCCGATCGCTATCTACCGTCTGACGACTTGAAGGACCTTAAGCCGAGGGCCGCGGCTCGGAGACGCATGCTAATCTCCCCTAACTCCCATTTGTAAATTTCCTCTCCTCCCGCAATTTTAGCGCCTGACGACGCAGCCCCATCTCCGGCGGGGGGAGGGTGACGAGGGAGGGGCAACTCGGAGTGCACGCTCCACCTCCGATAATGCGTGGGTTCATTTGCAGGAAAAGAGGCTAGAATCCCGATCGAAAATCTGCACCGAGTAGCACCATATACAGCTGCTGAGACAGAGGCGGCCGGCGGTAATGGATTAATAAAGATGCGACCATTACTGTAAGCTAAAACCATTGATGCTTCTTTATGGACAATTTCGCCACCTTAAACACTCGCACATCACTAACTGCCTGTGACCTGATGCCGATTGGAATGATTTACTTGACTCTGGGTGGTCCGGCGTGTCGTCAACGGCCGAGTGTCGATCGGTTTTCGTCTCCCTGGGCAAAAATCGGTAGCTACTCATGGAAACATCGCATCGTTTCCCTCCGTTACGACCTTGACGATTCTTTACGAGTGCGAGGATAAAAGCCACCTAGAGACCAATTGCGACTCGCAAGGACTTCAGCAGAACAGAAACTAACTCGAGAAGTGGAGAAGGGCTCGTTTTAGTTTCACTGTCGATAGAGTTGCTTATCAGCTCGCTTTGAACAAGGTTCAAGTTGAAGTAAAACATTGTATAAAATCCACCCGTCCGCGATGATTGATTCCGTATTGCTCTAAGCTACGATGAAGAAGTTATTCGGGAAAGTGTGAACGGGCCAAGTGCATCTCTAAGTGCTTAACCCTCAGCCAATGATAAATTTTGTAACTAATGAAGCCTTGCCTGGAGTTTTTTTCATTCGCAGAATTATCGACACTTTCAGGCTTACGATAAGGCAATTACCATAAGCTCTTAGGGCGCTTTTGTGGCGAGTAAATCGTTCGATTTCTAGTCACACGCATATTTTTCCAGGTGTGCGCAGCCCGTCTATAACGTGATTGTATAAGGCCGAGGGAACAAATGGAGAAATCGTGTAATAACGCGCCACCGGGGGTCGACTCCCGAGGCGGCCCGTCAGACTCAGGCCTAAAACTGCTTTCCGGGGCGAATTCCTCCCTAGATCTCACACGGCGAGGCAATGATAGATGGTCGGTGGATGACATCATGGGATTGTCCGTCGATGTTTCATCTTATTTCCTCGCTGTTGACAAGAAGACAAAAATGGCTCAATTGCCTGAAAGCACTCATCGTTGATCGGATTGTTAGCGCAAATACAATAGTTCTAATGTGGTATATGAGCGGAACGATGCATGCTGCTGAAGCCGGCCGGAAAATTTGGTCGGCTATATCAGTTAGCAGTATCATTGAAAGTGAATTTCCCTGCTAAATATCAGACTGTAGTGTTGGCTAAACCGTTGCCCGATGTTCATTTTTTAGAAGCCACAAGAAGCCGATTATTGCCACAGCTTCTTTCAGCCAATGATATCGATTACCAGCTGCTCAATCGATACAGATGGCTTTTAAACATAATTACAGGGCATTGATCTTAATGCCTGCTTCTTCTGCATACACATTACCATGTACACGGTTTTCTACTGTCTGTTTGCCTTATACAGACAATGTTATTAGCCTCTTAAGTAAGAATCCCATGGCTCCCATCACATGATCATATTTACATGTACATAGACATGATACGGCGGATTCAAGAGACTAGAAGCAGGCTTGATAACGTAGGGTTATATATGATATCAACTTCCAGATGCTATATTTAAGCTTTTACTAACACCTTGTATTTTACCGACCCAGCATCCATATATTCACTACTTTGTTTTATCACAGGATAGTCCGACGGAGCCAGATGAATTATGCATATTTTATCGGTATCTTTGTAACCTGGATCCGTTCCCCTTCTTTGATGCTCATCATCGTTGACATAGCGTCCCAAAGGCCCAAATGCCGAGAGATGTTAATATGTTCGTGATTACAGCGAAGCTTGCCCGGCTTAAAAGCGGAGACAAGGAAGCTATTATACTTGTGGCGATAAATCAATAAGGTGATCTGGGGTTAAGAATCTCAGGTGGCTTATGGTCGCCGGGTTGGTCATCGGTCACCGACGTCAGAGCTGAGAAAATACTCCTTCACATCGGCCATTGCTCTGTAATACCCTAACTTTAACCCCCGCGCCCTCTCCTCACCGCCAAA
>JAXGGS010201968.1:0-16361 GCA_035585475.1 Armandia brevis | reverse complement strand
CTTTATCGTTAAAAAGAATCATGATTTGGTATGCCTGTCAGTCATCCCCACCATTTAATTTAATACCTTGTTAAACACACAAAATCAGGCTCTTTAGACAAGTCAGCTCAGATTGACCCCATTATCATCTAAATTCAGCTCAGATTGACCCCTATTATCATTTAAATTCAGCTCAGATTGACCCGAAATTTCGATTAAATTCAGCTCAGATTGACCCGAAATCTTGTTACAAATCAGCTCAGATAGACCCCAATTTTGACATTTATCAGCTCAGATTGACCCCAAATTTGACATGGATCAGCTCAGATTGACCCCGAATTTGACTTGGTGGGTGGCACATACCCACCCTGAAATAGGGGAAGTACCCCCCCCGGGATTAGAGCCAGCTGTGTAGCTATATGGTAGACTGGTGCGACTGTAGATGGCCGGACCCTATACACATGCTTTCAACAAGCAATAGCGACCTGACGTTTCTGGGCTAGGGTTTTGTGTCTTCGCTCCTTCGTTCCATGACAAGACAAGCTATTGTAATTATCTTAACGGTAAGGTCATTAATGTGATCACGCTACTATGATATTGGTATCGTCAGTACCTTAAAGAATCCAGACCTAGAGCGGTTAACATAACTTTCCTCAGTAAACGAGTGTGTATGATATATAGCTCCATATCATGAACTTATTGGCTTGAGTTTCATTCACATGTTCATGTTGAGCATACATCGAACGAAATCATCATCTTTGATCCAAGATGATAAGATGCCTGGCCCAATCGCCCGTTTTATTGACAAACATGTACATTTTATGAACAAATTTTGCTATATTAAAACGCAGATACAACGTGAAAGTACAAATATGATTTAAAATGGCTTAATGTGATTCTATACTTTTATTCTAGATATTCTAACAGGATATATGCTGAAAAGACATCATGTTTCCAAGACGAATTATTTTCAATGCTTTCTGGAAAGCGGAACGGGTGTTCAATTCACATCCACCCTTTTTCATATTTGTGATTCTTTTGTACTTGGTCACTTTCCTGCTCCTATTGCCAGTCGTGTGCTGGAGGATGCCATTTTCGTGCTTCGTGTCAATATGGACCAAAAACCAAATAACAGCGGACGTATTAATTGCCAAAAATCTGCAGAACTTCCAGATAGAAAAAACATATCTTCAACAACTCGACACAAGTGACCTTCTTCAGGATCATGCAAGGACGAAATCTAATCCTGATTTAGTTATAGTTATCATAACAGTTAAGCGAGTGAATGGACAGGATGAACTGGGCTACTTGACTCAAGTAGTTTCAAAGTTTCGTCGGATTTTAAAGTCTGATCAAAATTCTTCCATTAAATTATTTATTTGTGATGTCTATGCTGGACCCGGTGATCACACTGAGGCCATTCGCCTAGGCAAACAATTCAATAGAATCCCTCGCTTTCCCAACGGGAGTATCAGCGCATCAATTCAAGACCTCTTTGACAAAGAGAAGGACGACTATTCTTTCTGCCTTGATCAAGCTCTGAAATTCAATCCACGACAAATTTTACTTGTAGAAGACGATGCAGTTCCAAGGCCTGAGTTATTCAAAGTTATTAAGTACATCACAAAACGAAATGCTGCCTTATTTATAAACCACGAAGTTGGATATCTGAAATTATATTATCCGGAGCGATGGCAAGGATATGGATTTGAAAAATCTAAAGTTTTGGAATTGCTTCTAGTAGGATTATCTGGCGGAGTGCTCTTCTTAGCCGTGTCTTCTATACATAGTGGAATTCCTGTGCCGGGAAGAAGATGTCGATCGATCAGAATAATTATCTTTACGTTGGGTGCAATTTATCTCGCCCTTGTTGCAGTAGTCGTTGGACGACAGCACCTTTTGGAACTGCGCAGATTTTCAGAAGCACTCTTTACGTTGACGGATGCACCTCATTGTTGCACACCAGCCGTGTTATATCCGGCCGGGTCAGCATCCAAGCTCTCTAATTACCTTCGTAGTGTTGAATGCAGCAGTAGGTATCCTTTGGACTTTGCATTGGAGGAGTTTATGGACACGAATAATTTTAAAAGATTTCTTGTGGAACCCAGCCTCTTTCGACACATTGGATTGATATCTAGCACGAAGGGAATATCGAGAGAATTGAGAGATTTCGCCTTCGCTCTCAATTAACAGTTGTAGTCATTGAAAAGGCGAGAAAGGCAACATATAAATATTTATTAGTTATAGGCTACACATATGTCTGAATAAGCAATTTAATACAACACCTGCGTATTTGTATTAAAATAATCACGAAGATAATAAACTCTCAATTCAACTTTCATTCGACGATTTCTTGTCACGCAAGTGCAAAAGTACACGGATATTTTGTTTAAATGGTAGTAAATCCACAGATCTATTTGTCATCTTTCTTTTTGTCATCCTTTTTGTCTTCATCTTTTTGAGTGAGTTGGCCCATGGCACTCCGAATAGCATCACTGTCGGGGTCTACGCCCGGTAAACCTTCTAGAACACTTTGCAAAAATGCCGGATCATTAATAACTTCTGAATAATCCTCGTCTTCTTCCTGTAAATATAGTCAATATCTTAGTAATATTGATTTTTCTCAAGTCAGCAACACAATATTAATATAGCATAGTTCAATAAAATCTTACCTTATCTTTTTCACCCGTTTCCATTGGAGTAGCGGCTTCCTCAGTCTCCATAGCCGAGGCTTCTTCTGCAGCTATGGCATAAATATTCAATTAAATTCATAGTCTATTGAAAATGCATCTGTTTGCAGCAGACATTATACATGTACATTGTATTTGTATAAAATGGCAAAGCACGGACAAAGTGTTTTAACATTACCGGTTCATTCAAATACAAACACATGTAGTTACCGTAATTCAGGGTATACAAAGAGCACTTTTATTTCGCCATTTTCGTGCTACAGTTTGGGGGTGCGCCTTATAGTGGGGCCAGAAATTAAGGGTTAAGTAAGAAGCTAAATTGTCCATTATGAGCGCAAATAAAGGGGGGCGCCTTGTATGCGGTGAATTACGGTAATACTGAATATATAACGGCAACATTAATTTAGAGTAATGTACAAGTTAAAACAGTACCGGTACAAACCTTAAAGAAGGCCGATATGTTGCGTAATACCGGCATGGTTATATCGATACAATTTAATTGCATGTCTAAGTCATATATACATGTACATGTATGTAGCTTACCGGATTCTGCGGCCATTGACATTTGCATTGCGTATGCTATCTGCTCGTCCTCAGTCATAGCCGAGAAATCTGGGATTGTGGCAGATGTTTGACCACTTTTCTCCTCAGCGGGGGTCTCCTCAGTCTCCTGACCCATTGACATCTCCAGTGCCTGCTTCAAAAGAGCCTCCTCGTTCGTGTCTGTAATACATTATTTGAATTTGAGGGTAAACTCCCATTGCATCACCAAATAAGCTTAAAAGAAGTTGCTTTAGACATGAGTATAAGTTTAACATTTACCATCTGAGGTGGGAGGCGCATCTGCGAGCGACTGTGTGGCAATCTTCTTAGCTTCGTCTTCTTGCCTAGCACGTTGTTCCTCCATCGAAACTCGCAGAGCCTGAAAACACACACAACTTACACCACCTATTCCACTCAAATTAACCGATATGAATCACATAATAAACGTTACTTGGTGTTTGACCTACCAAAGCAAGCTCGGGGTCATCGTTAGGATCGACGCCGAATTCAAATCCACCCATACCGCCAGGAACCGCTCCTGAGCCATCTTCTCCAACAATTATTGGGGAACTCACAAGAGCATCCGAAAGCATCGGGCCAGGAGGTACAGTAACCAAGTGAGAACTATTAAGAAAATCAAATCATGTTGGTACCCCGAATATCTGATATGCAATAAAATAAAGTAAGGTAGCTGATGCATACACGGAGGCGTAAGTGTTACCTGGTTCCATCCTTTCCATTAATAGTGTTCATGAAAGTCGTTAGTTTGTCGGTATTAAGACCCTATGAAAAAGGATGATATTGATATTAATCAACATTGAGCGAACGATTGGGTACAGAGAATATAAGGCAAATTAAGATGCAGATCCAGCCTACCTCTTCGCCAAAATTTACTACATCAACATTAACTTTCTCTTTCTTTAAGCGTTTGGCGAGCTTGACCAACTGCAATAACAATCAAATGCATATGAAAAACATCACTTCAAAGGGTAAGTTTAATCATAAACAAACTATCGGTATATAAAACATATCAATAATCAATAGTTACATCTTTTTCATCATCTTCGATAGGACTGCCAATGAAGGCAACAATTCTCATTTTGTGGTTCTTTCCTTGCCTGTGTTTCAAAGCCAACTGCAAAGTGATAAAAAGTACATTTGTAAAGAATATAAGTAATAACTGTACGCAATGCAGCATGGAAACTACAGAAATAACTTTGATATAATTTACTTACATGAGCGATTCTAATTCCAGCGATAAAATTAATGTTTCCTCCTGGTTGGACTTGATGTAATTTCGTTAGAATTTTACCGGGATCCGATGTTAAAGTGGACAACACTTGGGTGCTGAAAGCATACAGCAACAAAATGTGATTAAACTGACCTGAATAAAAAGGCAGATTGAACAGTATCATCTCCATATAAATATATAAGGGTCATACATATTTGGATGATACTTGGCATTGTATTTTTAATATCCGTGTATTCGTACTGTGTGATTGATAAACTTTTGTGGGTGAATCACAATGACAAAACTCACTTTGACAAAGTCAATAATCCGACATTATTTTCTGGGTTTGAACGAGTCTTGGAGTGGCATACAACATTTACAGCGTCTTGCTGCGCCTGTAATCTGGTTGGAACAAAATCCCCATTCCTCATGTAATCACTGTTGTCGACACTGAAATTAAAGAATTAAAATAATCGACATGCAATTGCCCCATTACATAATGCTGTACTCATATTCAGGCCAGGGCAGTGAAGCAAAATAAAGAAAAGGCGATTGTTTTATAGGACGGTTATAACCCAAAATGAATCGCCTGCATCAGTTTAATTCAGGAAGCAAGAGATTCATGAAATGATCCTAAATAAAAAAACAAATCTCTCATATCCAAATGGTGGGTGATAGGTCAGCGGGCGACATATCAGCAATTTGGAACATATGATCACACACAAAACAACATTGGGAATAGACACTTATCCAATACGCGAACAATAGTTCTTATAACATGGCAAATTGCTGATTCATTGGAGAGCAAATAATGTTTACCAATTACACGAGTTCCATACAGATCTGGCCAATATAATTCATCAGACGATTTTACGGACTTCTTGTCTAAAACATGTCATAACTATTACATATTTTAATATAAAGAGAAGGTAAATATGAGACATTTCTTACCACACTATAGTACTTTCGAGCACCATCTTGGCAGCTTGGTTAATAAACTTACCGGTTTTAAAACGAGAGATGCGATTGGACGACAAAAAATACTCTCTAAGCAATTAAGTATATTCATCGTTATTTAACAAATAACTATTTTTTATAGTCAAATTTTGTAGTTCATATATAGGAGATTGTTTCCAGTCTAATATCGAAACAAAATAAAATGATTAGGTTTTATGGATTGTTTAAAACAGACCACTCTTCTTTGTTTAAAACGAGATATTGCGCTCGTACTGAGTACAACGTCACGGAAGAGTGTCAGCTGATTGAGCAACCACAAATGCAGGGGACAAAACACTCTCTCTCGTTTTGTTGTCTAATTTAAGGATTATGGCTTTGATGTATGGATTTGGTTTTAATGGGTTTTGTCAGTTGTCCAAACATTCATCTTGCGGGCATTCACAAAAGTGCGTGACACCGATCCAATTAAACATTCTATGTGATCAACTTCTGTGTTCTGAAAAGTCAGATCTAACGATACCACAGTCGTGCAGCACTTCAGCCGATACACCGGCAAGGAAGAAATTGAAATCAACGCTTCCCACTTCGTATGATCGAGTTCAGCATCAGGAGATATCTATAGGATGGGACCGAATATCTATCACACGTATGTATTAACACGGTCCATTAGGCACGCCTTGAAGTTATGCTTTCCACCATGCACAGACAAAGGTTTTTGTATACGGTCAGGTTAAAATCAAGGGCCCAAAACTCAAGGTTCTCTAAACAGACAAACTCTATACTCACATATGCATCAACTTTGTTTTACAATTTAAATATATCATGTAAATTGTTTCGTACTGTCTAATGGAAACATAGTGAGGAAAGAAAATGTTGCACACTGGTTCCAAATAAAACATTGAATCGAATTGAATTGATTGTACCTCACGGGCACGCTTCTGAAATATTTGATGTTTTCGACAGAACATGGCGGTGTATCCTTGATTGTTTGTGACCAGAAGAAAAAGATGGAACATCTACAGGGTCAGTCGGTATTCAATTATGAAGATTCAGTACTAAGTGTGACACATGGTTGGACAACATCTTTCGCAGTGACAACGGATGGATGTGGATATGCGTGTAATCACGAGGATAGAGATAATCAGAAATGGTCAAAAATAGTCCTCCAAGGTCTAGAAGAGTCCCACGCTCTCGCTGCTATAAAGACCGGCGGAACACATATGATAGGAATAACTGGTAAATCCAAGTCTGACAAAGAATAAATTCTCAGCATTATACTAGAGACTGACTCAAGATGTGTCATAGTTGGTATTACTATTAATTTTACTTTTCAGATGAATTATCTATAGGAAGTATTCACGAAGACAAAGACAACAGTTCGTATGTGTATCGGTCTCTCAATCTAGCTGTAAAAGTTAAGAAAGTATCATTGGGCAAGGAACATGTTTTAATATTGTCGCAGATCGGCATTGTCTTCAGTTATGGAATAGGAGGGTGGGTAAAACGGTTTTACAAAACAAAACATTAACTTTGGTCTTATTTTGTGTGTATTTATAATTCAAGATTTGAACTGTTCTCAAATAACGCATGCCCAAATCTTTTTAAATCTCAGTCAGGGTCAGTTAGGCCATGGCACCATTGAGAATGAAGACGAGCCAAAGGTAATCAGTTATCTCGAAGGATGTAGCATCACCGACATTGCTGCCGGTGGCTGGCATTCAGTTTGCGTTAGTGGTGAGGTTCAATCTCCTTATTTCATTGATCCAGTTTAGTAGTTTACTTTATCATGTTTAATTGTCACTGATTGTCATGTTTGACATTACACTGATCCATAGATATAGGTGATGTGTATACTTGGGGATGGAATGAGAGGGGTCAGCTAGGGAAACCTTCAAAGAAAGTGCAAGAAAGGATAGAAAATAATGCGACTAGGATTGATTCAGATAAAGCATATTCGGCTAGCTCTCGCACGGTCAAGGATATATCCGAGAGAGATGACCTAATAAATATGCTAACATACCCTGATCTTCTTGACTTCGTGACTCTAGATGAGTCGGAAGTAGTGATTGACCAGGTTAGCTGTGGTTCCAGACACACAGCAGC
This sequence comes from Armandia brevis, assembly GCA_035585475.1. Classification (NCBI taxonomy): domain Eukaryota; kingdom Metazoa; phylum Annelida; class Polychaeta; family Opheliidae; genus Armandia; species Armandia brevis. The sequence continues at coordinate 8,858 of JAXGGS010201968.1, read as the reverse complement.
TCTATCGAGTACGTTAAAATCAACCAACTATCACATTTACTGGAAAACATGCAATGTGACATACTTAATTAAGTATGCAGTGGTGAGCACGCTCAAGTGCGGCAGGAATGTATTACAGCTAGCAGTTTGTCTTTATGCGCTAAATTGGTCCTTGTTAGCTAGGAAATGGCGAGAAATTTACGATAACGGCAACATATCAATCGTAGTACATCATGGTGTGCTTAATATTCAAGCACGGAAGGGCAAAGATTTTTCGTAGATTTCTAGATATTTACACTCCTTTCATCTAGAAAGATGCAACTTAAGCGTGGCCACCATTGTGCATTAAGATATGGTCATTTCGTTGATTGATATTAAAAGTTAACGTTAGCTCCCGATTAAAAAAAATGTAACTTTATATGTCGGTAATATTTTGTGTTTCAGGTTGTTCTACTTTATTCACATGGGGTTGGAATGATTATGGGCAGTTGGGTCACGGTGACCTGGATTCAAGGGACTGTCCTACAACTGTGAACTACTTTGAAGATCTCGAAGGTTTTAAATTAAGTAGTGTTGAGTGTGGCTTTTGGAGTACTGTTGTGTCAGGGTCCCGATCAAATTTGGACTCCCCCCAACTATAAAGCATTTCATTACTAATAAGTGTTTGTCTATGATCGTAGGCGCCTATTACCGGTATGTGTTCAAATTATAATATCAATTAGTGGCATCATACTGATAAAATAATAAAATGCTGATTGTGATCAAATCTTTTTATTTTGTTCCACATTATGCTCGATTCACAGTAACATATTTATTTTTCATAGTAAAATTTACACTTAGAGCAATCACTTACAAACGCACGACGCGACATAAAACTGAATTTGATATACAAAAATGTAAGTAGTTTCATTTAAAACTACGGTAAGCACACGTGTTTACCATCGATGATAACTGGCAACGAATTTTACTTAAGAAATGATAAAAAAAAAACGCGATAAAAAATACATACGTTTGGAGAGAACATGCTGTGATAAATTTAATTGACAGACCAATAATGGTAAGTCATCAATACACGTATTAAAATCCTTTGAAATTTGCTTTAATGTGCGCAAAAGATGTGTAACTCTTTGATACACAAGCTTACACAAGCTAAACGAATAAATACCTTATATCTACAATAACTATAAGTCTACATTATTATTACAGTCAAGCTATTAAAAGTGAATTTGTACAATTATTTGACATTTTTAACTAAAATGATTCGCAGCATACGATCAATCTCATCAACATGCCAAGTACACGCTTCTATGACCTAACATATCTAGCTCATCTTTTGGTTTTCTTTGGCGATGGATGCAATGAGATTAAACCTCAACAGCCATAAAACTGTACTTGTACACAGTCAGTGAAACATATTGCACAAGGATGGCATTTACTCCCAACTATTGGATCACGATATTCTCGATAAAAAATTTGCCATTCGACATCAGCAGCTTTAAAACGAAATCAATTGATTCGGTCATCTATCATTAAAATTTAATTCCTTAGAAAAGACCAACTGTCAAACTTCCATGTATCTCCTCAGAATGAACTGATCACAATGAATCTAAATTGGAAATAAACATATCAGCAACCTACGAATGAAGAAAAATGGATGCTAGTGACAATACAACGGGGAAACTTAACGTCACAATTAACTAGTAGCAAGTGTGTTGTTATACTGGTTTGAGAGGTTAATGTCGAACACGTACCAAAAATAATCAGACAAGAGTAGCGGCTTTGGATGGATGAGGTTTCTTGACCTCTTTACTATCTTCATACCAAGCAAGCATCTCTTCACTGAAAGCTTCTGCAAGAGATTCGCCGGCATCGAAAGATCCAAAGCTCATATCCCTCGAATTGTTATATCTGAAATGATATAAACAATCAGTTGAAAATATAATTATAAACAGTGTTATGATGAGAAGAAGAGCCTTTATAGAAATTTTAACATTTTAATTGAATGAACTTTCATTCATGTAAAATTATTTCAATTATAAACATTAAATTTTCTCGTTAATTTAAAATACAAATACATGGAGTACGCAAATATGCCCGAACACTCTTAAATCACGGCAGAATACATAGTAACTAAAGCTTATTTAAAGACAACTGGCTATGCATGCAAGGATTAGAAATGAAACCCTTATTTACGTTATGCATTTAATTGTGCGCAAATCATGTTTGGGAAGCAAGGCTATTTTCGTAATCAAAATCGTTTAAATTCAATGTTTTACAGAAGACCACAACAATATAAAAAATGAGACGTGGTTACGCAAATAAATGAAGATCTGGTTCAGATCTAAAACAAGAGGGAGTAAACAATCAACAGCAATAATATTTACATCCCTACATTCAAAGTAGAATGAGGAGACGATCACTAAAAGACGGCCGAAATAATAAAGAGTAGGTACATGTACACGTGGTAATAGGTAGACATTTCTAAACATAAATACATGTGGACTACACTCTACAAATAATGATACAGTACATACATGTATGTTTGTACTTGATCTGTGAATGATAGTACATGTAGATTGTTGTGTGAAAGTTAATGGAAGTGACGTGACACACAAAAGAGAGGAGTGACTGTTAACACAACAAGCAGATTATTGAATGGGATACCACGTATATAACTACAGTGATGATATCACCATCATGCTGCTTAGGTTAATTCAATCTGTGTGCACAAAACAACATAAATACTAGGGGAACATCACTTAAAGTGGTGCACACGTGTATCTTTTAGCCCTACCCTATAAAGATATCTGTGAGCTTTGCCAAACAGGAGCGAGCTGGTTGACTGATGTGGTAATAACACTTCAAAGAATTTACTGCTTTATGTTTTGGATATCGGAAAGAAACTAAGACCAAATAAGTGGAGCAGATGAAACAATATTCAGGTCGCTGGGTTTTGTCATAACTGGTGTATTTCATGGAGAGAGTGCCGCTAAGTCCTTAGCATTGACTGTAAGGATAAAATCAAGGAGTGCATAATGTGTAAGGAGGCTCGTATAAAATTAAACAGGTCCAAACCTAAACTTAATAATACCAGGTATTCCATACGTTTTACGCGTATGTCAGATTTTAAACCTCACACAGAATAAGTATGTGTTTTTAAACTGGTTATTTTTTGACTAGGCAACTTCACATAAGTATTTTTTTAAAGTTAGATTTCAATATAAAGTGGTTATTTCTGCCCTGCACATTAGACTAGTTACTGAAGGACTGTTAAATATCACACTGATTGACCTACCTGTGGGGAGTGTTTTGAGATGAGTTAGGTGCCGATTGTTGATCTCCAGTAACGACAGGTGAACACGTCATGGGTTGAGGAGCCTGATAGGTGATGTGCTGTGGACTGTGCTGAGCAGTAGGATACCCGCTGGGAGTTCCCGGGTGAGAACCGTGCCCGTGTACGGGGCGCTTTCCCTGATACGGGCTTGGTGGTGTCCGGTACTGCCCGAAGTTCTGCCCTTGATGGGAAGGCGACGAGGGTCGCGAGGAGGGGCGAGACCGAGGTTGTCCTGAGGGTGGGGCACCACCCTGTGACTGCTGTGAATGACGGGGCGACGCCGTCTGCGCTCCCGGCGAGTGTTGATCAGAGTGTCGCTGCTTGCGTATCCTCTCGCTGTACTTATAAAAGTCGGACATTTCAAACGGTTTCGATACCTCCACGTAGTTTTGGTATTTCATGACTGTCATTACTTTCTGCTGCTGACTACTCGGAGATTCTCCGGATGATGATGCAGGTGCGCCGTCGTAGTGTGGCATCTGCATCACCTCCTGCTGTATGGCGGGTGTGGGAGGAGACTCGAACTGAGGGGTGTGCGGCGGCGCCTGTTGCCGCATTATAGATCCCTGAGAGTCCCGAGATTCGTACCAATATTGCGAGTTAGACGACCCGCTACTCGCCACCGACGTTTGAGAACCGTCGATAAAAGGAATACTTGTATTGTGTTGGCTAGAGTCCTGCTGTGAGTCGCTGTGCTGGGGGTACTGAGGATGGTGGGGATGGTGGGCGTGGCCCTGGTATTGATTAGCGGGGTACGGCGGCATCTCCACCGGCTGATACGGCGAGTCCCGGGAATCAGTCACAGATTCACGCTTACATCCAAACTTTGACGGCGTTAACTCGTCCAGAACGACATTAGGGTCCGGCTGAGAAGAATATGACGAAGTCCGACTTGAATTCCTCTCTAAACTCCCATAATGCCGCTCCGCTTCGTGCGATTGACTACGTTTATACGCCCCCTCTAAACTCCCATGTTTAGACGGCCACCGGTGCCCCTCGTAATAAGAGTCATATTCCTCCGAAGTAGGGGGCGGTGATTTCAGCTCGTCGGTGCTGTCATAACGCGTGGTCGTGTACGTGTTCACGTTATACAGATTGTTCTCCTGCTCCACTCTGCTGACGTGCTGCCTGTTGGAGCCACCAGCTCCGGCGCCGTTATAGTTATCGTACTCCGACTGGTTACTCGACGCCGAGTGGCTCCGCGTGGTGAATGTGGGATACATTTGGTTACGGTATTGAGTGCGCGTGGAGTATACCGAGTTTGGTATATAGCCGTATCTGTTATCAAAGAGAAAATATTAGGATACAATGTCAAGCGTGTCCGGGGAAAATGGCTGAGCTATATACATGTAGATGTTTATCGTATCGTGTATACCTTCCTCCCATGTTAGGACTAGGTGTTGAGCCCCGTGACATGCCCTGGTGAGCCCGGGTCGTTCCGTGTGGTTGTCGGATCGGGCTTGACGGAGCCGACTTATACGGCTTGGCACCCTGGGAAGAGGTTGAAGACAATCGGTTTAGTCCCGGAGAGCCTGGCGCTCTTTCTACTTCTACTACCTCCACCTATACCAGAGCCAGACATTAAAGCACCCGTGTTAATACTAAACATGCATGAGCTAAGCGAAGACATGTCAATAATCAAGTAGTTTCTAAATAAAAAAAGATCTTTACTTAATACTCTAATTAGAAAAATCAGATATATTTTAAGTGTAAAATAGAGTCATGCACTATGTTATCATGAACAATATGAATGAGCAGCAACACAAATGAAAGGCCATGTTTAGGTTATTGGAATAAAAATAAAAATTTGACTCGAACTTAACTGGGACCAAAACGAATTCAAGAGGCGAATGAATGAAAACTGATTGGCGAAATAAAAGGGCAAGCAAGCCATAATTACTTTGGGTGAGGTAACGATTTTAACCTGGTGTTGATCGTGATGAGAGAGATGCCTGAGATCGTGACGATGAACTGCTGGAGAGTTTATTGGTGACTGGAACTCAGATTCTGAAAGAAAACAAGTAAGGTTATACATTTTGTATTATCAAATCACTTTGCCTTACTGGCTTTCATATCATGAGCTTAAAAATATATACTATTTACAGTCGTCTCTAAAGACATCTCTAAAGCAAGTGATCATTCTCACAAGTATATAATATATATATGTGACACTCAAACAATCAGCAACACAACTGAAGCTTTAAAATACACATGCATCTCTTTGCACGACACACACGAAACATGTATTTTTAAACAAATGAGAGTTCATTGCAATTCATAAACATCAGGTACTTGTTAAACACATTTACCAGTACTCAGTTATAGCGTTAGTCAAATGATATACTGATGACTACAAGGAACCCGAATTAAAATAATGTTAAACACAGATATTGGTACATGCGTATGCTGACAATATGCTGGTCTACTATTGAAATAAAACTTTGGGCACGAGTAAGTTATTCTATATGGATTTCGATGCACAAACAAAGGCGATTGCTACATCACAAGACCCAACTGAAGTATTACACCGTAACGTTATGATGAATGGATGTCAGGAACATGTCACATTACTACTTATATTAGTCCGATGAGTAAGTGGTGTTTGACATTCAAAACGAGTCTATAGGTATACATACCACTGTCAAGAAACTCTCTACTGTCCTCACTCAAATCTAGTGGCGATGTTTAAATACATAGAACGTGTGAGAATTGGGCACAGGGTATATGAGAGTGTGTGCATGTGTGTGTGTGTATGTACATGTATAAGAATCGAGCATAAATATTTATATCATTCAATTATTCAACATGGCTATTACATTCGTGATCAGCATCTCAAATGTCTATATTCTGTTAGTTTTTAAACTCGTTTCAGCAGATATTTACACTAGGAATAAACACAATGTGTTTCGTAGACAAAACTAAGTTGAAAGAGATTCTTACATGTCTATGGTGTCTGTGCAATATCGCGAAATATACAATAGTACTATAAATACATACCTTCTACTGAGCTTTGGACCCTGACAGGAGCTCGCCCTGCATGTCGGCGGTAGTCGTTTAACTTTTTCTCCATCTCTTTCAGCTGAAAGATGTTAGAATATAATAATTAACAGGCTGCTTCACAAATAACATTGTGGATAACCAAAAAAAACAAGGAAATTCGAGGATGACAGTCACTTAATAATGATTTGCAGACGCACCTTCTGGTGTGCTTTATGGTAGGATTGCTTCCGTGCCTTGCGCACACTTTTAGCTACCGAGTGGTCCTGTGTCAGTCGCAGTGCTGCCTTACAAATCTTACCCTGTAATTCATGCTCCAACTCCAACCGGGCGGTGATGTCTTCCTATAACATTAAAACACAAGCTATTAATAAAACCCAATAAAGTCAATGTCTTTCAGGTGGCACATAGCGAATTTATCATGTATAGCAGAACTAACCAATACAGAAATAACAACCACACAAACAAACTAGCCAAACGTCGTACCTCGTTGTTTTTGACAAAATCGGGAGACAATGAGAATGCAGTGCCTACTCTTCTTCTTATTTGAGGAAGTGGCTCCCCGGGATTCAAGGGGATCTCTTGGGGCAACTCCCCAGTGAGCTCCTACAAAACAGAAATGTATGGTCAAAGAACTTATATAGGCAAAGGATCATGTCTACTCGGACGTTACGCATTTTATCGATTTATCATTACTTGCATGACTTACCCCTTCCTTGATGCACATTGCTTTCAGTTCCTCAGTCTTCTTCCTGAGGGCATCCTCCAGCACCTCCTTCCGCGCTTTTAAAGCAGCATACATGTCTCTTTGGGCTGTGCGAGTTGCTTCCAAATCATCCAACGATACTGTAATATAAAAAGTAAAAGACATTATTTATGATGGTCCAGAGTATAGGATACATCTAAAGTCAGACAGACCGAATGACATACTTACACTCAGTTTTGGAATTATGTGTAGAAAGTGATAAAGATTGGGTGAGGCTATGAGAACTGTTGCTGCGACTCAGGTGGTCGGAGGAAGCTCCTGAACTGTGTAGTGAATTGGTGCTCTGGCAGAGGTCGGCCGCTATTTCACTCATAGAGCGAACAGCCGGCAGTTGAGACTAGAAAAAAAGGAGGAAATATATCAAAACAATGTCAGAGCGTCAAGCCATTATAGGCATACATGTACGGTAAAGAGTAATTTGTTATGTCGAAGGTATAAGTCCGGCTTGAATATATCCCGCATGCACTATGTTTAACAATATGCAATTTTCCAACCTCGTCATTTAATGTGATCATATGCTATGGGTGCCTAGATTACAATATACTTATTGTCCTGAACACAAGAGTGGGGTAACAGCCAGATAATTATACCTAATTAAATCTATTAAACTATTATCTACGACGGCGACTTCCTATTGCCACACAGACAATACTCAACTTTCATTGTTTTTGTGCCTTTACGGTCATAAATGTAATCTCATATAAGAGTACACGTATACGTGCTTCACCGAGCTATGCTATAATAGGGATATAAATATGAAACTGCTGCTTAATCAGTTCTTATGTATTCCGTACCTAAAGTGCACATCACAAGACCCATTGATCAATTTCCAGAAATGCTCACGACAAACAGGCAATAATTATATCAATGCTCTTCGGATAATATTTTTTCAAACAAATTATAATACCAGCACATGTTCGCTATGTGACGCAAAAATGCTGGTAGTACTAGGCAATCAACCTTTAGTGGCACTAACGGTTTTACACAACGTATAGCCTGCTACAATTACCCGCATTAATACGTACTCGGAACTGGTAATCATTCAATGGATTAACCTCTTAAATACAGGTAGATAAAGCACTTTGTGATATCCTGGGAGATAACACAGTACACAGTATCCGTGATAACAAATCAGAACAAGCTCAACGCGGAAAACATGTCGATGATTAGCAGTTATCGAACGGGAAGAGCTCCTCTCGTACTTGTCCCGTGACGGGATATACCTCTGACGACAAGGATAACGTGATACTGACCCTGAAGTTGTTCTATTCCAAAGCTGAATCTATCATATATGAATGTATCAATGCTCTAAGAAGGAGACACTGTGACTCTCACTAACAAAGAGCGACAGGGAAACGCAACACAAACATCCAGAATTTTAGGAGGAACTACGCGGCCAACTACACAAATAGGGCACGTGTGTGGTGATGAATCGAAACAGAAAAACTAAATATCCAACCAGAACCCACATTTCGTAAAGCTATGACTCATTCATCAGCTCTACTTCCCTTAGCTTGTAGTTTCCAGCACAATCATCACGCAAATGACAGTAAATCTTTAACCCGTGTCAAGCTCCAATCATTTGGCACATTTCCACAAAGTGGCATCTGTTTAATAGAATTTTGTCCTACCAACATGCACAACAATGTATACATAAGAGTACCGTAATTCACCGCGTATGAGCCGCACCCGCTATAAGCCGCACCCCCCAACTTTGCCTTAAAAATCGATGATTTAGCCCTATACCGCCTATAAGCCGCACCCCCCAACTATGACAGAGGC
>JAXGGS010201857.1:0-16362 GCA_035585475.1 Armandia brevis | reverse complement strand
ATTTTTCATTTCTTTATGATCAATTATGCAGCAATAAACCAAGTAGCACTCAAAGCGTCAACATATCGTAGAAACTCGCAATAACTTGTGTGTCAGAACAAGATATAAGGGGGTTGACATCTTCAAGCAATACAATCGAATCGTAACATCATCAGACAATTTTACAGTTATAGCGTTTAAAATTGCCTTTCCGGTTTATTATCATGACACTTCTTATTATATACCTTACCAACATATCAGTTAATTGTCTTGCTCAAAAATATCTTTCATGGTTGACTTACCGGAACATATGGATATACGTCCCGAAAAGTTAGGTCATCAGACATATAAATTAAGATGCCAGATACTTGATGTTCACATAATATTATAGTCCAATTAATCCATGTCTTACATATCTCGCATTGCCCGGTTCTTATTCATGTCCAGTAATGTGCTTAAACCCGCTTAATTGCAGTCATATTAAGATATCTTCAAGTATGAAGCACTCACCTTACGCTATAGATTAAACACACACACGATGTATGACACGATTTCAGCATTACATGAATGCAATGGATACATATTTCATGAATAGATGCGTCATATTGGCGATGTCCTGCCGGTAACTATGAATGATATGACCGCTAGAATTAAGTGTTTAAATGTTGTAAATAATGGGCTGACGGAGACTTAATTTTCAATGTTATTGCAATGTTGCAGTGAGCTCGAGGCTAGCAAACCTGCATACAGGTAGTATTACATGGATGCTTGTTTCATGTAGTGATAAAGTTACGAGTTGACAATATTCACAATCAACTAATTAAAACTGTTACCATTGTGCTGTAGAATGTTGTCTTCCCTACCGCAAAATATCTGCCTCCTCACACCTGTGCAATAATGCTGCCCCTGTATAATTGTTCGGAGGGCAAATTTGCTCGTCTCTGTGACGCAATCGGTTAGCGCGTTCGACTGTTAAACGAAAGGTTGGTGGTTCAAGCCCTCCCAGGGAAGGAAACATGCATTTTATATATAGTTACTTATTCATAATAAACTAGTGCAGTGAAACCTCAATTAAGTGGACAGCCCAGACTCGACAGCCAGCGGACTGGCCACCTGGCTTTCGCCGAACTCAGTGTCAGATACAAACCTGTCATCGACTGCAGTAACTAATCAGTGAACGGTGTGTGAAAATGTTTCAACAAATGCATTAAATTAGTTACCTTGTAGATTGCTCTAATTCGATATTATTTAGTGCCGATTGATATAACAATTGAAGGTCTTCAGAAAAATCCTTTATCACTGCTTGTATATATACAATGCAGGTATGCATATCAGATGGGCAAGGTCGCCATAGCCTTATTCGAACAATTCCATTGTACCCGAGTCCTCGGTCAACGTTTTATGAGGAGTTAAACCTTTCACAAAGTGTTCGTGTCTGATAGCACACGCCAACCAGCCAATCTGCAGCTCTTTTGTTACCCAACTAACACCGCACTCACTTAACTCAGTATAAAATAACACTGGTACGAGTTTTCTTTGAACCCTTTGACTTAATTACCCAGACAAAGCAATTAAAACGTCCTGTCTGGCGTTTCTATACCAATGTTCACATCAAGTATGTATTCAAGCAGACACGGAATATCTATTATGAATGACCCCAAGTACAGACACTTTGAACAATGCGTCATCAATAGTGCCTGTATAGTCTAAAAGTGCAGGCAGACCATACTTTCATCATTCAGACTAGAAACGTAACTTGAATTAGTCATCACCTGCATGGAACTATGAAGCTGTTCATTTGTCTCGCCCTTGTAGCTGCAGCAGCAGCAGCCAGTTACCATGACAACAACCAACACAGTTACCAAGGACATTTCTACGGTATATAGCAGTTGGTACACGATTGCCATCATAATTTCACATGTGTGTTATCGTTAATGAAAGTACAATTTTCTCTCAAGGTAAATGTGGAAATGATGGAATATACTACAACGATGAATCATCGTTCATGTTTTGTTCCAATGGTAACGCTTATCACCAGCCCAGTGCTCCTGGATCTAGAAACAGGGGACCACACAGGTATGTATATTCTTTATCGAGAAATATTTCATATTTATATATGACCAATCAATATATTTGTACACTTCTTTTGTTTAATCTAATCATATCTACCTCCTAGCTTCAACCAGGGAGGCAACTATGGTTTTAAAGATTTCTGTGGCATAAATCTGGTGAGCCACAATTATGCTGCCCAAGGTTACGGACACCAGTCTCACTCCCCGCAATCCGCCCATAACAGTTACCATGACAACAATGGATATGGATATTCCAATGGCTTCAAGAAAACTGTTACTTATGAAAAGAAGGGTTACCAAGACAACGGATATGATTCCAACAGCCATGACAATGAATACAAAACTCTTCAGCAGGCTACAGGTTACAATACCCAGCAGCAGGCTACAGGTTACAATACCCATCAGCATGGTTACAACTACGACACTCCCCAACACAGCACAGGATACGGGCACCAGTCCCAAAACAAGGGATATGTCAATGACCTCCAGAGCCAGGGATATGATCACCAGGTCCCACACGGCAATGTGGAGACCAAGACAGTGGTGAAGAAGACCTACTCTACATCAGCCAAACACTGATGGAACATTTGTATCTATTACATACAATAAATACATGATCAAATTAAATCATTAAAGCGAACAAACACTATGTATGGTCGTTTAAGAAAATACCAAGCTGAAATATGTTATACAATGACAAAGTATTGTATAAAGCCTTGATAAAAGTCAGCTACTTTGTATGTGACATTTACAAGTATAGGTGCCTCTAAAATGTGTCATGGGTCAATATCAAATTACATTATCTTGATAGTAACTTTGTCTCATAATCAGCTCATAATCAAATATGTTCAATTGAAACGTTGCTAATAAATCGAAGGTGCCGTCAGTATATTATGATTAAAAAATTTGAAAGTAAAATCATATCCTTTTGTACATCGTGTCTCTGTGGCGCAATCGGTTAGCGCGTTCGAGTGTTAATTGAAAGGTTGGTGGTTCAAGCCCACCCAGGGACGTGAGCATATATCTTATGATTACCTGCAGTGAAACCTATATTCCACGGATTGTCTGCAAACCATACACTACTGTCATTCATCATTCAGTGGTGTTACTGTGTGTGGCAATCCCCGACCCGCGGATACACTTCGACCATGACGTGACATTGACTTGGTCTGGCAAATTGAGCGCAGCAAATTTTAAAGCGCTGCTAAATCGCGCGTGGTTATTTTTTCAACAGCCTCTTAATTACGGAACCCAAATTGATTTATTCCAATTGGAACCTTGTCAATTTGTTATGTAGAAATTCATAACTAATGACGCAGCTTCTTTAAATCAATGTTGCTACATCTTAAGTGAAGCATACGGGTTACATTATTAATCAAACACTTGTTATTGATGTATTTTATTTATTTGCTACCACATAAACTCGCTAGTTAATAAACCCTTTAACAGGGTAAATTAAAAGCAGGGGAAGCAAATTCGTTGAAAGTAGGGAAAGTAGGTTAAATGGGGAGCTTGAAATTGGAGCAAGTGTCAGCTTTGGCTAGGATAAGCTATTCACTTTATCGATTTATTGATTATTAACCAATCACCTATCACATCATAATTAATATACTTATTGTAATCGTATATGTATTGTTACACATTGTATTATTATTATTATAACGCACGTATATTGTTTTGTCGTCACAAGTTATCAATATAAACCCCGCACTGTATTGTTATACATATAATGATATTATTATAATTGCTATTGTTCTGTTAATCAATATAAACTCCGCACGTATATGTTAGTAATGATGCATGTATATTGTTATTGATTATATACTTATTATTATCGCCGTCGTTATAAGTTATTAATGTAATTGAAAACCCCGCACGTATATTGTATCGTTATATAATTCCAGCTTAAAGATGGGTTCTCTAGTCACGACCGCATACCTTTGATTAGATAATATTACCGTAGAAATGGTCGCGCCAGATGTTGTATAAGAGTCTACTTTAGGCCGGGTTGTGTAATACATTTGACATCATAGGTAGCACGTGAAATGATTAATTATATTATCCCGATGGTTGTTGGTTAGTTAATTGCATTATATCAATTACTGTTAGTGGTTCGCATTGTTAATTCCTACTAGTCATGTAAGTGGTTGTATACCACCAGCGTATTCTGTTAATTGTGTAGTTTTACTATGTTCAGGTTATGGGGAAAGCTTCTAGAATAAATTCTCGAGTAATTAACATTCTCTGGCGCACCTGCCTCGCACCTGGGCCGCGGTTGGGCCGCGCCTAAAACTCGCGCACGGTGTTGTATATTTACGCCGGCTGAAGGGATTGTCTTCAGTCGGGCTTTAACTTTCGCAGTACAGAGAATAAACTAGCTCGTCTCACATATTGATTTTTATGCTTTATCTTTTAACGGTAAAAGATCCAGCCGAGTTAATCGATCCTAAAGACAAAGTACTACATGTCTCATATGGTGGAGATGCGGGGCACTCGCTGAGTATCTTAAGAAGAAAACATCGGAAGAAAATACCTTTTTGAAAACGGAAATTACGACCACTTTAACATCATAGCCGCTGAGAAGGAGTGGAAGAATGCTGTGGACGCACACATCCGCGATATCTCTAATGGTATGGCAGAGATAGGAGCGTTTCGAGGGGAAGTGCGTGGAATAGTTGACAGTATTAGGACGGAAGTACGGCAACAACTTCACGACCACATCAATCAGGCGAGGACAGACACTGCTCAACTTGCTGCGGCCACGGCCGACGCGCGTCTACAGGACCAACTACCTAGAAGAATGGCCACCGATCAGCTGATGAGAGATGACGAAGAATTTCGTGATAACCGCCTTCCTCGAGCTCAGGAAATAAAGCCGCCGAAATATGAAGAAGGGGCAGACCCTGATATGTATTTGGCGTATTATGATTTGATAGGAGATGGAAATAAATGGGATGAAGCCACTCGCAGGAGGAACCTCCCTACATGTTTCCCGATCTCTCTTGTGCCCTGGTATTTAGGGCTGACTGATGAAGCCCGAGCTGACTACCTAAAGCTGAAGGACGCTTTCCGTACCCGCTTCTCAGTAAATCAAAGTAAGGCGCAGCTAGAGAAGAAATACCGGGAGATAAAACCAAAGGGTGGTGAAAACCTCGACCAATTTGCATCTAGACTGCAAACGATTGGATTAAAACTTAATAAATCACCAGCTGACAATCTCAGTCAATTTGTGGTTGGATTGCACGATTCGACGTATCAGTGGGTGATAGACCGGAACCCCACAACTTTAGAGAACGCTCTAGAAATCGCCACTAAATTTGAGAACATGTTTCTCAAGAATGGAAAATCTGTTTCCTTCAACACGACCAATAAAGGGCACGCTGGTTATTACCAAGATAATCATGCTAGACCTGCGCCAGATAGGTATGGAAGGAACGTCGAGCCCATGGAGTTCGCGCAGCGTTTTTCCTCAGGATCACGTGATAGACGTGATCATTATGGACATCACCCTCGATCTGACTCATATGGATATCGTGGATCTAATCCTAGATTCAATAGCGGTTATGGGAATTACCGTCCCCAATATAGCCAGGGATTTAGTGGTCGCCATGGTAACGGGTACCGAGGGAACAACCGTTCTTTTGGGAGTACCAATCAGCCGCGAAACCCTGCTCCTGGACAATCGGATCGAAGCCAATCATCGGGTCCTAATATGCGTACCTACCAGCAGACAGCCGGCGCTGAGGAACCTCCTAACTGGCAACTGGATGAGGAGTTCAAGACCCCGGATGGAGAAGGATTTTCGTCGGAAGCAGATCGCTACGCTGAGGAGGAAGTACCTACACATTGGTTCGATGAGCAGGGAAACTTCGGCAACCCGGCTTCACCAGAACAATCCAGTTAAATAACGTTTGGTGTGAAGACGGGGAGAAGGATGGATACATCGATGACGACCACAATAATATTTTTGGTGAGAGGTTTCGTTTTCCACCATCATATTAGTACAGTAATTTAGAAATTGACATTAAAATGAATAAGAACAATTACGTCCCCATTACTATAGGTAAACAATATGTCGCCGCCCTTATTGATAGTGGTGCTGACGAATGCACCATGTCAAGGGGAATGTTTGAAGCACTTTTTCCAAATCGTAAACCTCCCCTTTTTGAATCACAGTATAAGCACGTTTTGCTGGCCGATGGTCAGAAGAGAATCGCTATTCTGGGAAAAACAATTTTAAAATTCTATATTAACGGGTCTCTTTTTAGGGCAATGTTTCATGTAAAAGACACTCCTACCCGAAGTATAATAATAGGCAATTACTTTCTTAGAAACAACCGCGCCATTATCAGTTTGGCCGATAGCATGCTTAGACTAAAACCCTCTACAAAAATCAGAGCCCCCGACAACGTCACGCTTGCCCCTGGACAGGAATACAGATTAACGGCATGGGTAGATTATTTTGTGCCTGATGGCACCGTGGGCATTGTAGAACCATCAGCTAACTCGTTTTGCGCTCATCACCTGGTGTTGGTAATTGACTCCCTCTCTAGAGTAAGGGAACGACGAGTGGACTATTGTTTATACAATCCAAACAGTTACGCTGTAAAACTTAAAAAGGGCAGTATCATCGGGAAATTCGAACTATTAGAACAAGAATTAGTCGCCAAGATAGATCAAAATAATAAACCGGGTGAGACTAGTGTTAACCATGTAGAATGTAGTATGAATCAGGAAGATGTAGAAGTATTTAGAGAGTGTGGTAATGAAGATTTGCCCTTGAGTCGAGATGAATTTTTGAGACTCTTCCGGTTCGATAACCCTTTGGTAACTAAGGAACAGATTGATCGCGTAGAGTTGCTACTTTATGAATACCGGGATGTGTTTTATGAACACAATGGGGTATCCGGGCATTATACGGGAGAGAGTATTAAGATAGAGATAGATAATGAGGCAAAACCTGTCAGAAAGAGTCCCTATAGGGTACACCCCCGTTATGTGGAAAAGCTCGACGCGGAAATAAAACGGTTGTTAAGAGATGACATAGTAGAGCCGTCATATGACGACTGGTCAAGTCCCGGCCTCGTTGTCCCTAAACCCGGGAAGCCCGATGAAATCAGGCTCGTAGTGGACTTCCGGGAGGTTAATAGGCTCGTTAAGAGAGATAGCCACCCCCTTCCGAGGATAGAGGATCTCTTTGTCAATGTGTCTCAGAAGGCACCTCGTTTCTTTTCATCACTTGACCTTCAGAGCGGGTATTTTCAAATTGACCTTGATGAGGAATCCCGAAAATATACCTCCTTTTGTACACCTGGACACTCGCTCCGCTTTAAGCGTGTCCCTCAGGGATTATGTATAAGTGGTCAGCGTTTCCAACGGTGCATGCACCGGATTTTTGATAGTTTATTGAATAGGTTCCTGGCGATTTATCAAGATGACCTCTTGATTTACAGTCAATCATTTGAGGAACACCTGGTTCACCTAGAGAAAGTGTTTCAACGACTAAGGTCATCTAATCTCAAAATCAAGGCAAACAAGAGCCAGTTATTTGCGGAGAGAGTAAAGTTTTTGGGCCATTGGATTGACTGTGATGGTATATCCCCTGATCCTGGCTTGTGTGAATCAGTCAGAAACCAGTTCCTAAGACTGTCACTGAGATACGCCGTTTTAACGGTCTTGCACAGTTCTATCGGCGATTTATTGCTAATTTTAGCAAAATAGCTCGGCCTATGTATCATTTGACATCTAAAGATGCAGTCTTTGATTGGAGCGCGAAGTGTCAGGAGGCCTTTGACAGCATCAAGGAGGCTTTGTGTAGAAAACCAGTCCTGGCTCATCCTGATTTTACAAAACCCTTTAAGCTGTATACTGACAGCTCAGACTATGCCGCCGGGTTTTGCCTGGTGCAGAAAGGTGAGGACGAATTAGAGCATGTCATTGCTTATGGTAGCAAGACTTATCTCCCTTACCAGTTGAATTATAGCGTGACCGAGAAAGAGATGCTTGCGGCCTATTTGGGAGTCATGCATTTCGACTTTTATCTTAGATATAATTTCTTCGATTTGGTGACGGATCACTCCTCGTTAACCTCCTTATTGAACAAAAACAGGAGTTAAAGGGTAAATTTGCAAGGTGGGTCACAGGCTTGATGCCCTACTCTTTTAAAGTAGCCTACCGCGAGGGAAAACGTATGGGAAATGCCGATGCCCTTAGCCGGATTGAGATCGGCCGCCCAGCTGTAGAGGACCCGTGTTTACCAGAAAACCACAGTCAGGAAATAAACTGCCGGACGATTATATCCGAGACCGATTTGATCGGCGCGCTCGACGATTCGGATGTCAACTCTAATTATAATCACGGCTCAATGAGGTCTCAACAATATCGCGACCCTTTGTTGAAGGCAATATTCCATTCTCTACAGGGAATGGCGAAACCTGAGGATCATACTTTGATTGTGGAGAACGGTATTGAAGTTGCGTCATATTTGCTTGACGAACGGGAGGTGTTGCGATTTTGTCACCTCAATCGTGCAAAAGTGAAATCATTATCTGATAGCAAGCTGGTATTACCGTCGTCTTTACATGGCTTGGTTTTGCACAACTATCACAACAACGTGCAGGGGGCTCATCTTGGTAAAGAAAAGGTGTTGCATGCCTTGACGTCAAAATATCATTGGCCACATGTGGCTCAAGACGTTGAGGATTACATTAACTCGTGCGCCCACTGCCAACGTCGAAAGAACGGAACTGGCATGATCCGAACACCAACTGGAGAAACAATCAACCCCGAGGTCAACGAACTCGTGATAATTGATACTTGTGGCCCTTTCCGGGCTACTATTGCTGGATATATTCATATATTAGTCATTGTGGATTATGCCTCGAGATTTACTCGGCTAATCCCCCTCAGAGATTGCACTGCAATGTCGGTGGCACGCGCATTCTTTGATCAATGGATCTCTCTTTTTGGGGCACCATTGACTGCAAATAGTGATAGAGGGCCATCGTTTACTTCTGAGGTATATTCTAAACTATGTGAGTTTTATGACATCCAGAGGAAATTTTCGTGCCCCTACGTCGCTCGGTCCCACGGCATGGTCGAGAGAATGAATAGTATTATCCAGAAATCTTTAGGATTTTACTTGGAACGATTCTCGGACAATTGGGACGTTTCTCTGCAGGGCGTGGCTGGGGCCATAAACTCTACGATATGTAAATCTACTGGGTTTACGCCGCACATGGTAATGTTTGGCCGGGAAAAGAGGCGCATGGTGGATGCCATGTTGCAAGTAGCTCCCAATGCTAGAAAAACGGTTAAGGAGCAGGTTGGTGAGCTAATTGGCGAGCTGGAAAAGATCCGCGCTGTCTCTCTTAAGCAATCATCGATCTCCAAAGCAGCCCAACGTAAAACATCTAATAAAGCTACTAGGGCCAGAAACTTCGAAATTGGAGATAAAGTATATGTTTATTATCCAAAAAGGAAAAAGGGTTTCCCCCTCAACATGTCTGACCGATGGTATGGCCCGTATCTGGTGGTTTCAAAGAGAGATGATTACCATTACCAATTGAGGAAAGTTTCAGACAGTAAACTATTGTCGGTCCCAATTCATCAGGAGAGGATGAAGCTAGCCCTCGAGAGCTCTAAATGGAACTGCGCACCTCAAACCAGTGAGGAAGTTCAATTAATTGAGAGTGACTTCCCTACAGGAAATTCCGAGCCTATTGTCACGGAAGAAAGGGCTCTTGAGGCTGTTCCTGTGAATTCTCAAACATTATATGAAATTGAGAATATTATTCACCGTAAATATGGCAAAAACGGAGAAAAGTTTCTGGTTCAATGGAAAGGGTTTGATCGCAGTCAAAATTCCTACGTGTCAATTGATGACATGGACGAGAAGACTAGGGATTATGTAAGCGCTAACCCCATTAAAGTGGTGGGTAAGAAAAGATAATGAAATAATTGGGTATACCGGGATGAATTGTTGTGTGGGAATTATTGCCGTTGGCAGATATAAATGGGAAAGGAATTTGAAGTTATTTATAAATTTACAGACGAAATATATGGGTATTCTAGTTTATAGTGTTGGGTGGAAATACTGGTCTGGGAAAATTAGAGATAATGGGTTGGCAAGCAATGACTTGCAATGATAGCAATTGAGGCTATTAGCTAGTCACGATATGACTTTAATTTTATGCACAAGATGCACTATGATGTCATAGTTAAGTTCGAAACGACAGAGATAATTATATTAATGGAGGCAGATAAGTAATTGAGTACTTGATAACCAACAAGTCATTCTCAGAATTGCTACAATCGATTTTATAATCTCATGTTATGATATAATTGAAAGCAAGTGAATCACCGTGATGGTGAATAAAAGCAAATATCTTTAACATTTGCGACAGAACTTTCTGAGGCTCAGAACCGACCATACCAATATGGGGTGGCATATTCGTGCCTCGCTTGCAGTTTTATCAATATATTCGATAATGTTACTCCATGCAGCTCATGATTCCGAGATTCGTCTAAATCACGGACTAATTTACCGGTGGGAAAAGGTTATTTCCAATTCCGAGGAATTTTGGATTTATTCATTTATCGTCCCAAAGTTCAGGATCCCGGATGATGCATTTTTGGAGAACTGCTCGTGTAACTTCCTGACTGATCCAAGCATGTACGCTGATCAGTCATATTTGTCTATAATATCGTCCGCTTGTAACAGTGTTATGGAAATGTTTACTCAACACCAAGCACAGCGCCGGTCAGTTTTGGAGAGTGTGATGGAGAAAATTGAAGACGCCAACTCGTTACTCCCGGAAAAGCTAAGATATGACCCAAGAATGGAGCGGGCTCCTCTTGGCTTTGTGGCATCTATTGCTAAATTTTTATTTGGCACACCTACCCAGGACGATATTCAAAAGGTCCACCGTCATATCGCCTTGCTAGCTAAGGGACTTGACAATCAGGGGAACGTCTTATCGGAAATCCGCGAGAAATTCTTTCTTTTTAGCAACCACACCAATAACCGATATTCCATGCTTAGCGATAAGCAAATGAAAACTGACGCTAAGTTAAGGGGCCTTGTGGAGGATTTGAGAGGTTGGCAAAAACAGTTCCAGCAAAGCATTTTTCATTCGACTCAATCGGCTGTTGAGGTGGCCAAATTTGTGGGATTCATAGGAAAATTCGGCCAGATTATGAACACTGAACTGTTGATTATAATTCACCTGGAGCAAGAAGCATCACTGTATCTACAGGCGATACACAAGTTGGCTCAGGGATATTTGCCTGGTGAGCTTATTGAGCCATCTCAGGTTCGTTATGCCATCGGGGAAGTAAAGGCGGGTCTATCTCGAAGTTCTGGACATGAAATAATCCACCATAATAGCGACTACTATTATGGGAAGAAGTTGGTCTTCGCTGTTCATCATGACGGTAAATTAATAATTAATCTTAGAGTTCCAATTCATACCTTGTCTTCGGTTATGGATGTTTATGTTACTAGAGTAATGTCTGTACCCGCTTCCGATAAATATGAGGATGGAGGAACGATCCTTCTCGATATTCCCGAAACAATTGCTATTTCTCGTGATAAACAATTCTTTGCCACACCCCCTTTAAGCCTCATAAACCAGTGTGATCACGATGGTTGTAAGGAAATGTTTCCAATAAAGCCAAGATCTGCACCCGAATGTATAGCACAATTGTTCTTTCAAAATGAAGACCTTGTCCGTAAAGTATGCAAAGTAGAGGTGCTTCAATCAATATCACCTACACCCTCCATTATCAGGTTAAATAATAATGAAGTAATCCTGTCCTCACCAATAAATTGGATGCTGGATTGTCCGGGCAAATCACACAGAATAGTGAAATCGTGTGTTTTGTGTATTTCTACCATCCCTTGCTCATGTTCATTACATTCGGAAGGTATGACTATGTTGCCCTCATTAAAGGAGTGCTCGTCGAACATAAGTATGGAATTAAAAACCAAATTCCCTATAAATATGGCTGTTTTGAAAGCGTTTTACGAAAGATCAAAATATCACACGTTACCCATGAACCAGCTTCTTGATAGGCCATTAAATTTGTCATTGCCCAAAATTACGGACGAACAGTTACCTATAGACAGAATTAATAATGATCAATTCCAAATTAGCGAGTTACATAAATATGATTATTCCGAACTAGACGATGGAACATTCAATTTTCCCTTACTCCCAATGACTGGCAAAAGCTTTGTATTCTCCACAGAGTTCATCGTCATCACCACCTGCCAAATTGGAGCAATACTAATATTATTTATATTAGTCATAAGATTTAGGATAGAAACTTCCCAGATGATGAAAATGTTTGTGGCTGTCCACATGCCTAATCCGAACCAAGCATTTCCAATATTAAAAGGACAAACCGAAAACGCCGATGTGGTTGATGTTACCATGTTTGTTAGAGTGATGTTGTTCTTGGTGATGACATTTATTATTTGCCTTACGCTTGAAAGAGTTATTCGATGCCTTGTAAAAATGATGGCTAAGTATTCCGTCATCCCATTCTGGAAATCCCAGCGCGCCTCCTCTACAATTGCTATGGCCCTGGAAAACGAGGCAGACCGCGTCATATTGCCTCTTAAAGAATTTCCGTGGTCTCCAGGCCATTTCCACGCCAACGATAAACCACCACGCTCGTTGAGAATTCAATCACATTGTTGTTCAGCTGAGTTGTTCATCGATTGGGACAAGGTTGAGGGAGTGGTCAAGTTCATGGATAAACCTATCGTCTTGCCCTCTGTCATAAGCGTCCCCTTGTCTAAAGTACACAGGTTGAATAATATAATAAACAGGCCTCACAAAACTTACCTATTAGTCTACCATGATGACACGTTTATAGCTATTTCTTCCATCCCCTGATCAAAACGCGAAATAAGGGACATTTCGCAGGGGGGGGAGACCACCCATGTCAGCTTTGGCTAGGATAAGCTATTCACTTTATCGATTTATTGATTATTAACCAATCACCTATCACATCATAATTAATATACTTATTGTAATCGTATATGTATTGTTACACATTGTATTATTATTATTATAACGCACGTATATTGTTTTGTCGTCACAAGTTATCAATATAAACCCCGCACTGTATTGTTATACATATAATGATATTATTATAATTGCTATTGTTCTGTTAATCAATATAAACTCCGCACGTATATGTTAGTAATGATGCATGTATATTGTTATTGATTATATACTTATTATTATCGCCGTCGTTATAAGTTATTAATGTAATTGAAAACCCCGCACGTATATTGTATCGTTATATAATTCCAGCTTAAAGATGGGTTCTCTAGTCACGACCGCATACCTTTGATTAGATAATATTACCGTAGAAATGGTCGCGCCAGATGTTGTATAAGAGTCTACTTTAGGCCGGGTTGTGTAATACATTTGACATCATAGGTAGCACGTGAAATGATTAATTATATTATCCCGATGGTTGTTGGTTAGTTAATTGCATTATATCAATTACTGTTAGTGGTTCGCATTGTTAATTCCTACTAGTCATGTAAGTGGTTGTATACCACCAGCGTATTCTGTTAATTGTGTAGTTTTACTATGTTCAGGTTATGGGGAAAGCTTCTAGAATAAATTCTCGAGTAATTAACATTCTCTGGCGCACCTGCCTCGCACCTGGGCCGCGGTTGGGCCGCGCCTAAAACTCGCGCACGGTGTTGTATATTTACGCCGGCTGAAGGGATTGTCTTCAGTCGGGCTTTAACTTTCGCAGTACAGAGAATAAACTAGCTCGTCTCACATATTGATTTTTATGCTTTATCTTTTAACGGTAAAAGATCCAGCCGAGTTAATCGATCCTAAAGACAAAGTACTACATGTCTCATACAAGAAGATGCCAATACCGCTAAGTTCAGTGGGAAGAACACTTGGGCCTGTTTGGCGAGTCCTGAAGACAATCCAGTCGTTACCAACACAATGACTTGTGTGATAACATTGATGACGTCATCGTCATACACAGCATTGCCAGTTTATACTTGTTTACGTTACATGCACTTATGCGTCAGGCTAGACGTCGTAATCAGCACGGATT
The DNA here is from genome assembly GCA_035585475.1 of Armandia brevis. Taxonomy (NCBI): domain Eukaryota; kingdom Metazoa; phylum Annelida; class Polychaeta; family Opheliidae; genus Armandia; species Armandia brevis. Next base: position 2,209 of record JAXGGS010201857.1, on the reverse strand, counting down.
TGGCCCGGGGTGCCTTTTCAGGTGGGGCACCGATCTCTGATCTATATACATCTATTCATTAGTGTGCTGTGTATAATACCTGTAATCTGGTATATATAATCTAATCCAGGTCCACTGCGCGTTGTTCAGTGTAGATTTAATGAATTATTCAGCGGTGGCACCATGACAGTGCGCTCTGCTATAACCGCTCCACTGAGGATCAGATATAACGCCGGTCAAGCCACTGAAGATCATTGAATATCTAAATACTTATCATCGATATACAAGTTCACACGCTTGGAATGTTTACGTTATTGTAGCCTGTGTAGTTTAATCAGACTAATAATTAAAGATACAAGTTGCGATGGCCACGGGCCAATTTATAGCCATATAAACATCCATGCGATATAGTGTAGACTTAAGATCGACGATATGCCAGATATGTGAACCAATATTCTATCATCCATTTAAACGGTATTCAACTGTTGTAGTTTAAGTAAATTCGCTTAGGAAACATTAATGAAGGTATGCTGTACGGAAAAGATTACGCTAGAAGCTCCTTAGATCGAGCCATTTAAAAAAACTATCAGTTGGTCGAAATATATAAATTTTGAGAATGGCAAGAACTTGCAGCCATGATAAGTAGCACTTAAAATTAATTGATCTAACTCGGCAAATTGACTGAAATTCGTTTATCATGCGATAAGTAAATAATACAAAATACACTCAGAGCGATACGTTTCTATTGTATTAAATGTTTTCAAGGTTTTGGCAGAGAGCTAGAATTTGGCGGGAACGCCTTTATATTGCGGAGTTTTCTTCACGAAGCCCTGCTCTATCAGCGCATAAGCCATCGCTAAGACTGTCTCTCTCGCTGGGTACGGCTGGATGCCCAACACCTTCGTTAGCTGAAAACGGGCGAAATAACAACTTAACATATCACTCTATCTCCAGATACCATGTATATGTGATGACTTCAGCAAATAGTACTGATTGATTATGGACCAAACGCATGCCTTCATTAAATCTAGTATCTCAATATTTTATTTCCATGTTCTAGAACCTTATAGTCATGCATTATTCTGATATCATTTTTTCATACCATCAGTCAAATTACACGCCACATATTGCTCGAAATAAAAACCTTATTATCACATAGTTTCTAAAGATTACTCACCCTGGAGTTGTCTAGGACCGAGTTGTCTCCTCCCTCTTTTTTACCTGAGGTGGAAACCTCGTAGCCTGTAATTATATAAATAGGTAAAAACAAGTCACTTTAGGGGGCTGAATTCGTGGGTTAGTGGAATCAATCATGTGAGTCATGTGTATAAAAAACCGATATCGAACAAAATTATCGTTGTACAGCTATTCATTATTTCAAATAGTTATGATAACATGACCAATTTAGCGAACTTGATCAACCAGCGTTTTGCTGCAGGCCACAGAATAACATAATTGGCAAAGGTGTAATAATAGCATGATTAGTGAATTCGTTCTGTTTTTTGGAACACTTTTCAATACATTGCTGGAACTTTACGTTGCAATGTTGGGGGCAAGTTTATAATTAAGCTAGACGTTATTTTAGATAATTACAGTTAGTCGTGCACGTATGCATTAAGCGGTCAAATTACTCACCCATCTTGTTGAATTCTGCCGCGATAATTTCAGCCATTTCAACAGCCCACAAGCGTGTTCCTGACGACAGAATATGGCGTTTACCTGAAACAATCATCAATGCATAATCATTGATTCTGCATTAGACACTTTTGAAGCAGTAGGACACAATGATGAATGATGTCAATTTGCGTTTCAATACTTCTAATACTCATAGCTATGTGCACATGACGACATGTTGTACACATGAGTTAGATCACTGATCTGATCAGCAAATGAATTCAAAGACCCAGATATTATAACCCTTACAATTAGGACCAAATAAATCCAGTTTCTTGGTCGGACCTACATGTAATTCAAATTTATTTAACATGAAGTGCGGCTATAATTACACCTCGACGTTGAGACGCTCAATTGTTAGGTTTCGCGAGGTAAATTTTGCTATCATTAATCTAATAATTAATAAAACTTACCTGCTGCTTCGGGAACCGTCATCGCCTTAACGTGAGCAGCAGCAACGTCCCTGACATCCACCACATTCATCCTCATTGACGGCAACTCCTTCATCTCTCCATTCAACACACTCTTAATATACTGCAAAACAATATTTGTTGAG
>JAXGGS010201524.1:0-16371 GCA_035585475.1 Armandia brevis | reverse complement strand
AGAGAGTCGGAGAGGGGGAGAGGGGTAGAGGGGTACAGGGGGAGAGGGGTCGAGGGGGCGAGGGAGAGAGCACTATTTCTAATAGTCACTAGCAATACCCGCAGCACGGGTAACGACAGCTAGTAATAATAATAATATATAATTCCTATATAGACCTTTTACAGAGATCAATGCGCTTAACATGAGTGAAATAATAAATTAAATATGAATCTAAAGATTAGGGAGAGGACAATGGTCTTGCAGGCTCCTGTACTCAGGTATGGATGGATCTTGTTGATGATATATAGCTGGTATCGGCAGGTTTTTAAAATTTTGTCCACATTTACCTCCATAGTGAGCGCACTATCGAGATGGCACCCCAGGTTCCTGACTGATGCTTGTGGTTTTATGATACTTCCTCCAATATTGAATGATGGCAGTGATGTCATGAGACGACTTGGTAAAAAGAAGATCACTTCTGTCTTTTCCTCATTTAACTTTAGTAGGTTGAAAGTCATCCAATGATGGATGTCACTTATGCAAGCCTCCAACTTTGTTGCTGAATTTTGGATTTCAGTTGTAGTGGAGACAACAAAGTACATGCTTGGGACACTTACAGAAACGCTCAATGACTCTAAGAAAGTGAAATGAAAATAAATCGATTAAAAGATATTAATATTTAATTAATAGGACAATGACCTGTGTCAATGACCTGTAGGTAAATATTGGCCTTCATTACTAGTTTGAATTATGATGTATGTCACCCATTATGACGCTCCCTTTTTGAAGTAACATGCCTACTATGACGTAGGCGACGTCACAATGGGCGACATAGATCCAAATAGCAGGTGCCCCCCGGTTCATTGTCCGGGTCATTGTTTATTGCCTGAGGGGCATTTCCATATTTCTTATTTGACAATAAGATTAGTCAAATTTGATACAGGCACTGAAAAGAAAGCAGTAAGAGTGAAATCACATTTTCTTTGTAATAATCTGAGGAAGATAGCGTGATAATGACACCCAACAAGTATATTTAAGCAGAGTGTCTCCCTTTTTGTTTAAAACTTGAAGATGGGGAGCTAGTTAAAACAAATCATCAGTTCGCATGTTGATCCCATTTTTTTACGAAGGCTTTAATACTGTAATATGCTGTGTACATGCGGTATAAACCACTTGGCCACTCTAATTCAATTTGTGACGGTTTTCGTGTTTCAGTCATATTTGAAATCAGAAATAATGGAAGATGAGAGTGAGAATGACGAAAATTAAGAAGAATAGGAGCAAGATCAGGCAGGTGACAGGTGACCTCAGCATTTTCAACAGAGTAGAACTTAAGATGTATATATATAAGATTTAATTCAACCACACGAAACATCATATTTGGCAAACTGCATTCAATGTAACTAGTGGGGATGATCCATAACATGATTTGTGAGGGAATACTTTATAATTATCCAGTCAGACAGTATGAAATTGGTAAATGTGTATACATTACTCGATGATCAAATGATCAATTAAATAATTAAATAATGTACCTCTCTAACTAAATGGACAATAGTTATATAGAATGTCAAATGAAGTATAAGAATAGCTGTGCTTGAGTACCGTGTTTGATGGGATGAGCAGATCCGCCATTACTGAATGAAGTTTGTAATCAATCTTGAACTCGTTAAGTTTCATTTGGTATAATCATTGTCAACTTTTCTTCCAAAGTAATCATATGTATAGGTGCAACTATATGTGGGAAATCGTAATATATATATATCTAGGATATGTATATATAATATATGAACATCGATTTAAGCAATATATACATGCTTGTAAATGTTAACATGTATGTCTTCATATTTTTTCTTATTCATCAAAAGTGGTTTCTTTTCAAAAGCATGTATACATTTGGTTGTTTCAGCAATTGAATTTACGATGCATGCAAAAAGGAACACAGATCCTTTTTGTCAGCAAATCTAATTATATTCCTCCCGCAGAGTAGATGAACCTTTTTAACATCTAAATTGTATTTGATAAATTCTAGAATTTGTAATATGTGGAAGATGCATTTACGCGGACAGCTATACATAATCAATGGGAGAACAAAAATAGTTGAAAATTGAGAATTTTAATATCTGTTTAGCTTCGTTTCCTTTAAGATAGACTGTTACTATTACTGATAAATAATTTTTTACTCCTACTTTACCTTATTTATGCAAAAGTATACAGATGCAGTACTAAGAATAGAGTAAGTCTAGCAAAATAAGTACAAACTTAAAATTAAAACATTAAGAAGTAATTTTTACAACATTAATTTAGATTTATGCATGATACATCTTATTCAAAGGCATGTGAGTTCAATGAAATACAAAAAAGATAAACAATATTATTTAGCCTCTTGAAACGCCTCAGAGGAAGAGGCAGCTGAAAATGTCCGTCGGGCAACTGCTCGACCTCCTCATTCATGATATCCATGAACCGCCTGTCTTCGTAAGACACCTTCTCATCATCATCGCCCTCCAACTCGAACCCTTGATCAAAAGCTTTTCGCTGAGTGTCCATAGTGACTTCCTTGGCCATGGTTCGATAGCACAACATGGGAACCACATTGTCTACCAACTCGTTCATTCGACCAGTTACGTACCAACCCAGCGGCGACTTAGTGGCAAATGGTTTACTCAAGCCATCCTCTCTGGTGTCTTTGGGGTACAATGCCTCAGGGAAATTGAATCCCAATAACAAGCCAACTCGAATTTCAGCGTCAGGCGGCATACCCCCGACGCTATGTCGTTCATATGTGGCCATTACGCCATCGAGAATGGGTCAGGTATGCTGCTTCTGTCAACTAGTATGTTGGCTTTCGAGCAGCATTCTGGCAGCTGCAGATGCGGTCCTCCTCTTACTTCCTTCCCTACAAGTCCGGTGTTTGCCTGGGTGAGAAATACTTCCTTCCTTCCCATTGTGGTTAATTTGAGCTTTACATCTCGACCGTGAGGCTGCAGCCTGTCCACCACCCAGTCGCTGACGAAACAACAATCAGATTGATCATCTATTATTGCGTATGCCTGCACAGTGTGACCAGCATTTTAGTCTTTGCACAGGGTGACTGGTACTACCGAGGAGAAGAATCTCCCTGCTTGCTCGGATCCCGTGTGCATAGAGATGGCCTTCAAGGTTGTGCCCTGACTTTTACCGTTCTCTACCATCAGGGTGGGATATTTATTTCTACACTCCCTGTAGATGTGGCTTCGATTGAGGCAGCCATAACACAGACTGCGCTCTCTTGCATAAGCTTTCTTGAATCCTGCAGGCTAACAGATGAACTCTTTGCATTTCTGCAAGTGATGGTCTTAATATGTGTAATATGTCCTAATACTGACATTTCGGTGGACCTGATTTTTTCTTTGCCAAGTCCCTGATCTCAGGCGTCTCAGTGGCATGTGTCTGTTGCTTGCGCTTGTTTTCTTTAGCTTCCATCTTGTTCGCTTGTAGCTATCCTCGCTTCCAGTCCGACGAATTTGCAAAAGTCGATAAAGCTAGGATAGTGTCCAGTGAGGCCAGTGTTCATTACAGTTTGGTTGCATTCTTTGCCGTAAATGACCTCTTTGGTGATGCGATCCCATCACTCAGCCATCTCCTGCGGTAGCTAGTTGGCCAACTTCAGGTTTCCTTCCTGACAACTCAGGTTGGTGATGTAATCTAACGATTCCATTGTGGCGTGGCATTGCGACAGGTAATCCAAATACGCCTGCAGCCCCACTCTGCACCTGCTCATATTGTGGCCCACTTGTTCAGCTTATCTTTATACGCCTCAGCTATGTGGAATCGATTGCCAAACAGTTTACAATAATGCTCTTTGCTAGAGCAAACGCTGCGTCATCTTGATAAAGGTTGACTGACGTTTTATACTTTTGCGAGCATTGCCAGATGTATACTTGGTGAGAAAGAATAACTTTTCCTTCTCCGTCTTCGCTTGGGCCTCGATCATCGTTTCGAAGGCACTCCACCATGAAGGAAATTGTGTGAGCTCACCTGAAAAAACCTCAGGCTTTAATCGTGGGAGTCTGTTGGTTTACGTTTTGCCCTCCAGCACCTTGGCCAGTCGCAGCAGGTTGGAACTGCTTCTGGCGCAGCAGGCACGGACACGGCCTAACACTCCCAGCTGTATCTGCTCTGATCGTAGACAACTGATGGTGAAATGAGTTGGAACCTGGTGTGATGGGAGTTCAGCTAGAACCCAACTTAGACTTGCCATAGTCTTACTCTGTACGCGTCAGTTCGTTTTCCATAGCTTGAATTTTCTTTAACTAATTACTTTGTTAAGAAGGCAGAGTCGCATTCCGCAACTATTAGACTATATCAATATTGAATATATAAATAAAGGAAAAAAATCTGGAAAGGGAAACATAGTTAAAGCTATTAGAATGCATAGCCTTTATTGTAGATGTTACAGTTGTAGATAACTCCTAAATTAGTTTAATTGTAAGAATCGAAAAACACACAGAAATAGGAATAAAGACATTAAGTAACACAAATATTATCAGATGGGCCATAGCCCTCTTTGGTGCTTATATCAACTTCTGCCTCTCAACCAATCAACCAATCGCATATAAACATGATTTTACGTAATTTATAGGGTAATGTTGCAAATGAAAATATGACAATGGCATGCAAAGTAAATTCATGATAACTGAATCTATAAGACTCTTTAAGAGTAATAGAAAAGTTTATAAGTGCACAAATAATCAACCATAAGGCAATATGGGAAAGGTTTTGCCCACTTGGTGTAGCAAGCTGCCGTCTATGATCATTTAAGGAAATATATATCAATTAATTTTTATAAAATTAAGCAATGCATAAAGTCAGGAAGTAAAATGAAAAAGCTTTCTAGATATTTATATGCCTATATAATCTTAATATGAGGATGATATCAACCATTTTTTTCTTGTGAAATTACCCAATAGGTCATGTGGGTATATTATGGCACTTTCGATATTTTGGTGCAAGCAACGCGCCAAATGTAAGTAGTTTGGTGAAATCATGTTGTAGCACCTTAAATGTAGGTTCGTACCCTGAAAGATATGTGTCCATTTCCGCAGTGCTACCAGGACCGCTTAAGCTTCCTGTTGGTTTATGGAGTTCGCCGCCTGTTGTATACCTGGGGGAATAGAAAAAGACAAGGCGTGCTTTCCTGTGAAAGCCCCAGCCCCATCCATGGATGCGTCCGTATAAAGCTCGTGATGCATCTCCGTCTCCCTTAGAATGTGCTTTCCGTTGAAAACTGGAAGTAATTTCAGAAACCACGCTAGATCTTGCTGTACCTCTTGTGAGAGAGGGGCGTGGCCATGCTTTGCTGCCACTTTTTCAGCGTCGTAGACCCTGGAAGTAAAATGCCTTGCTCCAGATATGCAAGTGCTGGCATACTGAAGACGTTCGCTTAAATGCTGCCACTCCAGGAGTGTGGCTGCTCAGGTGTTTTGCCATGCTCTTACTAGTGTAAGAGTGGCTTCGATCTTTTCCTGTGGGATAGAAAGGGTTTGAGATATCAAATCAAATTCTATGCTTATTCCACATCATCTTCGTGGAGGGGTAACACATCTTGTGGTGTGAAAGTCTGAAACCCAAAGATTGGACTAGATCTAGTGCGAGTTTAAATTCTTCATCCTTCCCGGGGGATGGTTTCATGACGACTGCACCATCATCACAGTAGACTATAGCTGTGATGCCATATACCTGTAAAACGTGAGCGATGGTATTAGAAACAGATTGTTGGATAAACATTGCGTCTTTCATCCCATACACCAAACAGTTCTCCGTGTAGGTGTTATCTTCCCATTGGAAGTTTACCCACGGCAGGGCTGTCACGTCGGTTCGTATCTGCCTGAATGCAGATTCAAAGTCAAAGCTTCCTAAAAAGCAGCCCTTGCATGCTCTTAGCATCAGCTTTCCAAGATCTAGGGGTGTAGGGAGTGCGAGTTTAAAATCACGACCTAGGAACAAATTATCGTGCACCATAGAGTTAAGCGAAGCATACAAAGGAAACTTTGTCTGAGATGATGCGCCTGAGTATGGAGGCCTTCTTCTCGCGCGACATCAAAGCAGCTTTATGGACATATGAGAATGGTTTCACTTTGAAGGGTCCATATAGCGTATTCCTTCTTATCTCCTTCTTGATGTGGTCATCTACCTGTTTGGGATGATTCATCGCTGAACCATGGTTAAAAGTAGTTTTCTTTTTCCACTCCGGATGCTTGAATTGGTCATGCTCTGGATGGGAAGGGAGAGAAAAATCGAGTCCGATCGGAAACCCAAACTCGAGAAAATCAATGATTTCTTGGGCTAGTTTGCCCCTGGCGTGCTTTAAGAGTTCTTTAACATTTAAGTTTGTTCTGATTGGTATTCTCGCGTTAGGGAAGTTATACGCAAGTGTTAATTTACAAGCATCATAAATACATGATACTTTTTCGTGTTTCTCTTGGAACTCGTCAGCCATGTCAGGGAAAAAATTACCCGGGGGTAAATTTTTGTCTAGTGTACGTTCCAGGTTGTGCCAGAAATATAAAATTTTCCCTTCTGTCCCTAGGTGACATTTCTAACAGTGCGATAACATGATCTGTGTAATATGTAGACATGGTGATTGCCGTAAATGCCCACCTTGTGTCCTGATCTTTGCAATTACTCCAAACGTTCTCCGGTTGCCATGTCAATGGTGACGCTGTCGTACTCCGAGATGTTGTTGGAGAACTCCACCGATAGGGTGATGTCCGGCCCTTCGGTGCACTGGACTGGCCTGTGATGGTAGTTGGCCAGTCCCTCCCCTTGGACAACGACATCCTTGAGGAGTGTGTCCAGCTCCCGCTTCGGACAGACGGCACAGTCCCCTGGAGCGTGTTGTCCACAACTGTGGTGGTTCTGGTCACCGGCGTTTTCGAATATGTGTCCTTCCATGTTTGCTGTTTGACTGAATCTGAAGTGTCTCCAGCTTTATATGGTGGTTTTGATATATGTTGAGGACGCTCATGTGAATGCCAGGAATTTGATTCCAGGGTATTTAAATTTTTGGGTTGAGTTTTATTGCCAAATTTGGGAGCGCGTAATTTTGAGTAAGGCATGTTGAATGTGTGCGGGCTGACCTGGGATCCAGATGACACGCTGATGTTGTGCGTGCTCGGCTTGTTTACAAAATTTGCGCCTTGTGATTGGACAAGACTGTTGCTGGCGACGCTGTGATCCCTTTGTTTCGCGAGACCACGCCCCTTCTTAATGAGTGACATAATCTGGTCCGAGGAGGGGGTAATGAGGGTTGACGAAGGTCGTAAATCTGACTGAGTAGTGTCAGAAATTGCAGCTGTTATCGCTTGTGCATGGTTAGTTCTACTTTCTATTCTACTGATGTTAATACATTCAACATTAGTGTTTGGGGATACTGGCCCCGGGATGTTTTCCCCCGCCTCTGCTCCCTGTCCTGTGCTACGGGAAAAAGCAATATTATTGTTATTCTCACGCGGGTTTTGCATGTTATCAAACAAAGTGTTAACCTTGGATGATGTCACCATCCTGTGTAGTGATTGCGGCCTGTCCGCGTTTCTGATCCCTGCATCTGCAACATGACCCCGTGAGATATCGGGTATGTGATTAATGATATTTGGGGTGTTTGTTTTGGTTTCGTTATTGGCCTTTTCCTTTGAGACCGATGCTGAAACCGGGGGCGTGCCCCCAGCTGGACTCTGCCTTAAAGTCCCTGTTGACATGTTATACTTGTTTACATGTAATGTGCATTTTTTCTTAATATCATGCACAATTTCACCATTTGTCCTTAAAATGGTTGGGGATTCATCGTTTTTCCTTATAACGGTAATTAAATTTACGTTTGTATTTTCAACATTGATTTCTGGGTTGTTTGTACTTTCAATGCCAGGCGAGAAGCCGTTCATACTTAAAACTTTAGGAGGAAAATGTACAACCTGATAGTTCATGCCCTTTGTGTCATCTTCCCAGTTGTCAGCAGATCTGCGGGTGACGGGTTGCTCTAGTTTTTTGGCCGGGCATCTTTCTCATATGGGCACTGCTCGGAGCCTGGTTCTCTCCTTTCTCCTTATGGTTGCAATCTATGCATACATGCAAAAGCATCTTCCCGTTCAAGTTGTGTGCTCCTGATCTGGTACAGGTCCCGTTGTTCCAGGCGTAACACACATATTTGCGCGTTTTCAGAGGTCGCTTGCTGCTGCTTTTCCCTTTTCTGCTACCTTGATTGTCATAGTCCTCTCCTGCGTCGTGTCCCCACTTCTTCCCGACGATTTCGTTCTTCACCAGGTTTACGAGAGTGGTCAACTTCTCTACATCCGTGAAGGTTAGCAGCCCGTTCTCCGCCTGGATTGCTACTCTCCGGAAGATGCCCTAGCCATCGGCCATGTACCATTGACACATTCCGTTAGGATTGCATGGTAGAGTTTGTTGATGACAACAAAATTGTCTACGGTTCTGGCACAATCATTTGCCCAGGCCGCAAAACCGACTACGAATATGGCTTTGGTCAAATCATCAAACTTAATTGACCTACCCTAGCGCCAGACGTAGAAATGTGGCATCTTCAAGTCGTACTCCACTTGTGACTCATAGTCTTCGTGATCTGTATAGTAATCACTTTCTCTCTCGTAACGTGCTGGTCTTCTACGCCGACTGTGACTGCGTTCCCTGAAACTGTCTTCTTCTTCTTTATCTGCTCTACCCCATCCGTCTACAGCTTTCGTGGTACGTTCTGCTCGTACCGTGCGATCCCTGCTCCTGTCTTTGGCTTCGCGATCACTTGGTGGTGACAGGCTTCGGGGGGAAGTTCATGGTGCTGGCTCATCAGCTTCTACGGTGATGAGCGTCTTTGCCGCCTTCGCCAGCTCGGCTTCCAGTCGCATTTGCTCCCGGAAGATTTTCACAGCCGCATCCAGTAGTTCCTGGCTCATTATTGGGGCTCCGGAATCAGCCCGGCTTTTCTGTGCTTCCGGGTCTTTTTGGCCTTGTTCTATCTGCTTCGAGATCTGCTTTTGTTTCTCGCTCTAGTTTCGATACAAGCTTGCAATTCTTGTTGATCGGGCCTAAATGCTTCAAATCGCAGGCATTGCAGTCGCGTGGTTGCCATGTGCTTTTCTTCCCCGTTCTGAGTTATGCTTCGCTTCGGATTTACAAAAAAATTAACCCGGTAAATTCGAGAAGATGCTGGGTGCGTGTGAGCGTCCCGAGAAACAAACTTAGAATGAAATCGCCCTTTGCGGAAATCTTAGTGCAGATTAGCGCAGATGCAGGGATCAGAAATGCGGAAGGCCGCAATCACTACACAGGATAGAGTGTTTCACGCGCATCATTTGGAGCACATCACATGACGTAATTGTACTCCAGATGACGCTGTTGACACAGTGATTTTCGCATGTGTGAAGTTGTGCGCGGCTCCGTCGCTTTGTCGCCGGTAAGCCGTTTGTCACTCACGGCTACGCATCCCGCATCTCTCAACGCCCTGCTCTCTCGTTTGCCGCCAACTTCCTTGGCTCTGACTCCATAGCTTGCAGTTTAGTGAAATAAGTAGTGGCCCAACAATTACAGTTTTGGGACTATATTGAGGCAGTACAATACTTGAAAACAATCAAAATAAAAAATATAGTCCATCTGTGCGGTCATTGGTTGACTGCGTTTCTGTTTATTTTTTGGGTGCTTAAAGTTAAACAATAAAGGACAGTGTAAAGAAGTCTTTGATAACATGCTGGCATACTAATCCTGATACTAAAGAGACTTTAACTCTTTGCTCACAGGAAATATTGGGTAAAATTCGAAACACTATCTTAGCTTAATACTTTTTCTGGGCCAGCCGTAAATTAAACAACTATATAGCCAATGTATGTCACAAAAAAAAACTCAGGACTACTTAGCATCTAAGGAGAGCAACTATTTTACTTAATTATTTACCCAGTGGTCTCATGCCACAACGTGTTATAGTTATCCAATCTGGGAAGAAAAAGGGCCTATTTTTAGGTTGTCACATAAATCGTCGACCCTAATACTGCATTGTCTCATGTCAAGTGATCGATGATTACAATCTGGTCCCGATTAAAATTGGAGCAGAACACCTACAGAACTTGCAAGGGGTAACTATCCGAAACATATTTATAAAGACGAATATAAACCAGAAAAAAAGTGCAAAAATTGTGCTCCGCTGGGTTTTATGTCATGCCAATCTTAAATCGTGACACAAAATATGACACTTTATAACATAATTATGTAACCGGGCTCCGCGACTATTTCGTTGCTAACAACAACATGTTTTCATGCCCCTGCAAATTTCATCTTTTTATACTTCTAATCACCATCAAACCTTGTCAATCGCAAAGAGTAACTAATTATCTAGCAGATTGACATATCCATTCTTAAGCATAGACTCACATAAAATGTAATCTAACAAAACAAAGGTCACCGAACTCGGGTCTCAGCTTAAATAGTCCGCGAATAGGATAGATAGGAACACAAATGATAAACAAAAGGTAGGGAAAACTATTGGGAATGGTTTTTAAATAACTGTTATTGCAGGTTGACGTTAACATATGTTTTAGCTCTCTGAATTGCTACAAAAGGACCATCCATCAGTAGTTGGAGTGAGTGACAAAGTGTCATTTATCAATCATATTGACATGGAGCGTGGTATGAGGGATTATTCAGATGCACTGCTTAAACATTGAGTCTTGCAAGTGGTCTACTCTTAAGGACTCTTAAAACAGACATATCTCACATTCTGCATGAGGGTTAATTATCTCCCACTGAGCAATTTAGATCAGAATACGACATACTAATCACGATTAACACTCAACCAAGGGCTTGAAGCAATCAATGAGTTTTCGTAAATTCGATTATGAAATCAAAATATAGGATTTTGTAAACCAAACTAAATTTGAAGACGGATTTTAGTGAAAAACCACCTCGTCTGAAGAGGATAATATTGAATTCCTAAGTCAAATAAATAATCATCACAGAGTTTGGAACGTAATGAGAATATGTGAAGTGTTTTAGTGAAATCACTTCATACTTATAGTGAATGAGAAGACAATATTAAAGCACGACCATTGGCACTAAACCACCTACTATGTTATTTCTCGTTAAATTCAATGGCATTGCTGTTGCTTGTTTTAACTTTAATAAGAGTTGAACTCATCTTTTTAAATTATTCTCACATTCCACAAAACATTGTTGGTAGTAGGGGGAGACATTAACTCGAGAAACATATTAATTATCATACATACATGGAACATCCCTAATTAGGGACCAACCTATTTATAGAGGGGGTCTTTACTAAGGAATATACTTAAAAAGGTCTGTGCCCAGCATGGTCACTCCGATTTGCGAACATTTAGTAGCCGAGTGAGCGAGTAAAACCCACTGTCGCTTTATATCAGTGACGTGAGGCGTTCGGTCCGGTGCGGAGGGCGCTGGTAATCAGGGACCGATGGCACGTGACTGGTTTTGTGTCATGCCAATTTTAAATCTTGACACAAAATATGACACTTTATAACATAATTATGTAACCGGGGCTCCGCGACTATTTCGTTGCTAACAACAACATGTTTTCATGCCCCTTCTATTTCCTCTTTTTATACTTCTAATCACCATCAAACCTTGTCAATCGTAAAGAGCAACTAATTATCTAGCAGATTGACATATCCATTCTTAAGCATAGACTCACATAAAATGTAATCTAACAAAACAACGGTCACCGAACTCGGGTCTCAGCTTAAATAGTCCGCGAATAGGATAGATAGGAACACAAATGATATACAAAAGGTAGGGAAAACTATTGGGAATGGTTTTAAATAACTGTTATTGCAGGATGATGTTAACATATGCTTTAAATAGTTCTCTGAATTGCTACAAAAGGACCATCCATCAGTAGTTGGAGTGAGTGACAAAGTGTCATTTATCAATCATATTGACATGGAGCGTGGTATGAGGGATTATTCAGATGCACTGCTTAAACATTGAGTCTTGCAAGTGGTCTACTCTTAAGGACTCTTAAAACAGACATATCTCACATTCTGCATGAGGGTTAATTATCTCCCACTGAGCAATTTAGATCAGAATACGACATACTAATCACGATTAACACTCAACCAAGGGCTTGAAGCAATCAATGAGTTTTCGTAAATTCGATTATGAAATCAAAATATAGGATTTTGTAAACCAAACTAAATTTGAAGACGGATTTTAGTAAAACACCACCTCGTCTGAAGAGGATATTTGAATTCCTAAGTCAAATAAATAATCATCACATTAAGTGTTTTAGTGAAATCACTTCATACTTATAGTGAATAAGAAGACAATATTAAAGCACGACCATTGGCACTAAACCATCAACTATGTTATTTATAGAGGGGGTCTTTACTAAGGAATATACTCAAAAAGGTCTGTGCCCAGCCTGGTCACTCCGATTTGCGAACATTTAGTAGCCGAGTGCATGAGCGAGTAAAACCCACTGTCGCTTTATATCAGTGACGTGAGGCGTTCGGTCCGGTGCGGAGGGCGCAGGTAATCAGCCTGGACCGATGGCACGCGATTGCTGTGCAACAGAAGCTAACAGAATTCATCGTGCAAAGTCCGACTGGGCATAGTTAGTCGTTCGTGGCCTTCATATATGTAAATATACATGGGTTATAGTATCTTAGTGTGTATATATTCATACTGGGAACTCCGGCAAGTTACCTCAGGTCTGATTCATTCAAAAATTAGTTTGATCTCTTGCATGGAAATGGCGTTTAGACACCAAACATACATGTATATCATGATATATGTACTGGCAGTCTTACAGAGAGGTGAGTGACTGCCAACAAGTTCTTGTCATGTTCTTCTTTGGTCTTTCCGTAGATTACTATGTCATCAAGGTAGACAAAGCAACCCTTTCCTATTAGACCTTTGAGCACATTATTCATGTATCGCTGGAACATTGACGGTGCGTTGGCCAATCCAAAAGGCATTCGCACATATTCAAACAATTCCAGGTGGCATGCAAAAGCTGTCTTGTGGCAACTATCCGGGTGCATCTCAATCTGGTGGTAGCCGCTTACCAGATCCAAGAGGCTGAAGTAAGATGCTCCTTGCAAATGATCGAAGATGTCTCTAAAGTCAATGCACAACCGGTAAGTACCTTCCTTTTTGGGGACGACTACTACCGGGGCCGCCCAGTCGCTCATGGAATGTCTTATCACACCTTCTTTCAATAGCTTTTCTATCTGCGCCTCCACAGCAGCTGGCTTGCTCATTGGGAGACGATACGGCCGATGCCGTATTGGCCGTCCTTCTGTTTCGATTTGCATTTGCACGCCTACTGCTTTTCCCAGCAACCCTCCTCCGCTAAACACTTTCGGAAACATTGCCATTAGGTCAGCGTATTCTGTAGATACCGATAACACTGACGGCTGAGGTCGCATTGTTCTAGCATATAGTTCATGTCCATCGACCTGTGCCGTCACAAAGTCCAGCATTACCTTGTATTTCTCACAGAAATCCACTCCTAATATTATCGGGCAGGGGAGATTACGTACTACCACATACCTTTGAGGGGGCAATCCTTTAACTGTGATCACTCCTTTCCCCACAACCACAAGGGCGTTTTCGGTTACCGAATGCGGTTGTACACGCGTAGCTTGCAAGGGGTATACCGTTCGGGCCGAGCTTTGGATCGCACAATATGCCGCGTAATCCGTCAAAGAGATTTGGGCTCCCGTGTCGATCAGTGCCATGAAATCATCCCCGCACAGTAATCCCAAGCGTTGGTCCCCCCTGTCCTTGTCCAGCCGGGTAGGTGGGACCTCTACTCCCCGGCAGGCCAGTTTAACGGCTTGGGCACTTCGCAGTGCGTGGCAACATGTCCGTATGTCTTACAGCGATAGCACAGCCGCTCTCCCTGCTCGTTCCGGTCCGGGAGCCTTTCTCTTGGTCGCCCTTCGTTTTTAACATAACAAAGATTATTCCCCCACCCAGCACCCCCCCCCCCCCCACCCCCGATGAGGTTACCAAGGCGATGGGTGCTGCATTCAGTGCCGCCGCGGCGTCTGCTCGCATGGTTCCAGTGTTATCAGTATCAAGTTATCATGTGTTCCTAACGCTTTGACCAGCACGTCAATACGTTTCCCTGGACCCACGTCCAAAGTGATGGCCGGGACTACCTCCTCTTCTGGGGCCGCCCAATAAAGGTCAACCATTCCAACCTCCATTGGCTCCTCTTGTCGGCCCATTCTTCCCAAACGCTCAAATCTTTCCTGCGCACCTCCCAGTCGTACCGCAAACCGCATGGCTTCCGCCAGCCAGTTATCCCCGCATATGTGGCAAGTAAGTTTTTGGTCAGCCAAGTTTATTGTCTGCTGATTGATACTTTGGATCATACGCTCCATCGCCCCCTGGTCCATCACTAATGGTTGTTGGTCGCCTCCTGGGTTATCGTCAACAATGATTGCTTAGTGTTGGTCGTTGTCGAAGAACTCCGCTTCCTCTCGGTCTTCGTTAAGTAGCGGTCAGAATTCGTGTAATTGCGGTTGTGCGTTGCGTCCTACCTCTGCCTCATCCGGAATTTAGTTCCAATAGGGCCAATAGTTCTGTCTGTTGTAGAGCAGCTGCTCTTGCTGCACGGGCTTCGGCAGCCATTGGTCAGCCATCACCACCGGTCAGTTCATGTTTTACTGACCTGTTCTTCTCCAGGATCCGCTAGCGATCATTTCGGATCGTTCTGGCAAGCTTGCCACTTATATATGTAGAATTCGGGCTCCAAAGACAACATATAACAATCTTCAATTTGGTTAACAAGAAACTCTCCTGTGTTTATTCAGTACAATGGTACATGATACACTTTGGTTTTTACTCAACTTCCCGAGTGCGGTGCGAGCGGAAGCGCGCCATCTTATACCGTGCCATGCCCACGCATGTCACGCCAAGTTGCGCCGTTCACCAAGATTCCCAAAGGAGATCTCGGTCGGTCAACTGGGTCACGGTCAACGAGTATTTCCACGGAAGTCGCACCTCGCCACCAGATTACAATCCAGGGGCGTGGTGGTTGTTCCGTGCATCTGGCACGTATCCCGGTCACGTTACGCACTCACCTTGTTCAGCATGCCAACTCAGTTGACAGCTGCCAATCAATAAGATGAGCGACTGAGTTGTACTCACCTGAGTACGATCATCAGCCGCGCATCTGATGAGCCGATTATGCTCACAATATTTGATGGGTATTGCTTGAAAAATTACTGACTTTCCTGATATAATACTGTAAAAAATTACACGATACAATACTGCAAAAAAATTCACGATATGATGCTGCAAAAAATATGTAGAGCAATTCTGAAAAAAAATTTTGAATACTGTTGATATAATACATTGTGCAAAAAAATTTAGACTTCAGACTTCTTATTGAATAATAAAGAAACTATAAATAAAGTAAGAATAGCATGGTTTTTTTCATAATTTCAGCTTTATACCAAAGTACATAAAATTGAAAACGCATCTGACATAAATGTGATATGTGGGCACATTGTTGCTACAACTCTTTGGCTACCTGAAAACATAAGAATTTAAAGATATGATTAAGAATTCAGAGCCACAGAATTTTTAGGAATTTAGTGAGGTACTAAATGATTACCACGAAACACAAGCTAGAAAATTCAGGAAAAAAAATCTGGAGGCCCCAGAGTCTTGAAAAGTAGACCGAATCATGTCCATGTGTTGTAGTTTCATGGAGATAAATTATATAAAAAAAATTGAGGTACAACATATTTATTTAAAATTAGCAACCTTGAAAAAAACACCTGTTCTTCGAGGGTTTTTTTGTGTTCGGAGTAAAAAAATATATATACACTTTAGGAATGTGTCTTAACTTTTTTTTAAAGTTGGAGTTCTCCCAGGTCTTTTACGTCAAAAGGAAAAAATAAATAGGTAAAAGGACCTTTACTATATTCTCAAACAACCCGTAACACAAAAAAAAACGTAGCCACTTAACGTGGATTGGGCGGCTCAAGTCGCTTACCTTGTGTTAGAGCACTCCGGTATCCGCACATCAAGAAAGTTGCCTTAAGTGTTTGTAGTTTGGTGAAATAAACCAAGTTGGAAATGTTTGATTTGTTTTATTCCTAATTCGTGTCGTAGGCCTATCCTACACCGGTGGTAAGGCACTCTCTAGTATTAGGAAACCATGCCCTAATACTTTAAACTGATTGGAGAGATTAAAATATGGCGTGTTAATTTAACTAATATTTAATTACATAGCCATTGTAACCTCAAGCATATAAATTACAGGCTGTATAAAACGTGGATCATCTATATATAATTTCGCTAAGCGAAAAGTTGTGCTCCCGATTTCGGGAGTTTGGGGGAGAATCAACAGATTCTGAG
>JAXGGS010201413.1:0-16377 GCA_035585475.1 Armandia brevis | reverse complement strand
AAATGCTGAGGGGAGGCCATTAAGCTGAGAGGGACGCTGGGCAGTATCTCCAGACTCCAGGTCATTGGCTTTTTGCCTCTGTGTCTCCCGGTTCTCATGATTAGCTATTCCTTTCTTTCTCCAATTCATGCATAATGCAGTTCCGAGAGCATCAACAAATATCTGAAAAAAAAAGGAAGCTTAAATGTATATATATGGCAACACAGTGATGCGATATACACCTGTTATCACCTCTCGCAAACGCACAAGGGAACCCTGATCATGCTATTATAATTATGAGATGCATTAAAGAACAGGTACCAAACAATGTTCTCTTAAATGTAGGCCTGTTTGAGCACCCTCATCACGTTCTGAAGCTCAGGCTTTGGCCACATATTTGCGGGAAATGACATCAATAAAGTTCGATTGCCCCGTGTTGGTCTCAGCAGATGTCCGTCAGCAGCCTTGAGAGTCAGATTCATCACGTTCTCTAACAAACAGTAATCAGGAGTGGCATCTAGCCATGAAGTTACACCATGTTTGGAATGTGAAAACCACCGGCTGTAGGTCATACGTGGGACACGCGACCATCTGAGGTCTTTACTTAGTTTAGCATTTGATATATTCACAGCTGCTGTTCATATTGATGCGATTGCAATGGATAGGTCATGGACACTGATCAATCGTTCCGCCATTTGTAAATCCGCTTGACAATATATTAGGTTGATACTTCAATATGTCAAGCTTAGGTCCCCAACTTATTTTACATCAGGCACGAATAGTCGCTGAGATTTCGGAGCAATGCAGACCACACTGATTTGGGGCCTGCTTTACAATTTGCCGCTTTTGTTGTCCTCTCCATTGAAGGTAGCAAATTACTGCACAAACACCAGTTGATTTGACAAGGAAATATTGATCTACTCCAAAATTGCCGATTTTTACCAAGCGAAATTTGCAGTTAACAGACAAATTAAACAACACTATGTGTACTTGTTTTTTTATATTATTCCCATCACAATCACAGTTTCAGCTGATCAGTTTGGTGTCGTCCTTCAAGCTGCCAGGACGCTGTTAATTAATGGAGATGAAGACGGAAAGCATGCTGCTCAGATATTCGCCCCGTTCTCTTTCGTACTAATTTGATTCCCCGTTGACTCATTGCTCACAGACAGTCTTTCCTGCCGCTCTTGCTGTGATGTCAGGCCATATTTGCCCTCGCTTATATAATGAGACAATAGCCACGCTGACGGCTTATCAACTGCAGTTTTTCACCCGCCCTTAAAGGTTTTAGTGGGAAAACTTGTTTTTTATGACGGTAAAAATATGTTGCTTACCTTTTTTATGAGGAAAGGCACTGCTTTTCCCACCTCCACTCGCCTACTGATGAAGATGACAAATGCTGAGCAGAATACTGACAGGATTATCAATACTATTGCACAACCATAGTAATAACCTGCAATTCAACGAGCCATTAGTACAATAATAGGGAATTCAAATTGTTTTTCATCTTGTCATTAATGGAATGAATCATGATAATAAAAGCTGCATGGCTTTATCAGTCTTAAGTTCCCAATGACAAACGCTCATTTCACACATGTAGAGATGTTAAGACAGACTGTTTTCATTCAATATTCCAATTGTATGTATTTTTGATGGTTTCATGAACAGTGCATCCTGCCAGTATTTTGAGCGTTTGTCTTAAGGATTGTTAAGTTGATATCACCATATATATGGAATGTTTTTACCTAAGCGTGGGACCGAAGCAGCTGAGGGTGGCGCCGTCTCCACCAGAATCAGCAGCAACATGACAAAACTGCCAAACAAACTCATCGCTGCAAGAGCAATTAAACTACATTTAAAGTATTCGCATTCATCATAAACAGATAAGCCAAGATAGTTTTTCAAAATGTATTGATTCTCTACAAAGATTTGTCACAATAGAGCTAATGACATGAGCTTGTCCATTGATTTACAGTAGAGGTTGCAATGTGCATTCGGGGTTGTTTGAAATTTTTTTTGCATCAAAACCTTCTCGTGTCTGGACTCTTTCACTAATATCGTCTTGATTTTAGGTTGACGACATTTTGCATTATCGGTGCTGGCGTCACTCCTCTTGCGTGTACCTCCGTTTAGCTTGTGTGGTAGTGCAAGGACCACCGTGCTAAAAGTCCGATAATGGTGTGCCTTGAGCACAGTCTAACATGGGGCAAGTTATCGTCCATAGGGGAAAGTTGTGGAATACCACCGCACAAACAACTAGCTTTAAGCGAGCTTAGGTTTATCTACCCCAGTTAATCTAGTCTTACATAGCGCTCGAAGAGCAAGCCCGGTATAAACATAACTTGATGTGAATACGCGAGGGAAGATTCCAATAACATGATTAGGATCCTGAAGAGTGAAAATCTTTCTTACCCAGCATATGTCTGTCTGGCCTCTCTGGTGGCAAACCAAACACCATACAGCACATGAAGGAGAGTATGAGACAGGGCACCATCACCAGGTACGCCTTAAAGCCCACCCTCCTCCTCAGCGTGATCTGAAACCTTAACGCCGGCCGCCTGGAAAACATCAGGATGGCCCCCTCTTCCCGAGGCTCCTCAAACCTCTCGGTGACATTGTTCAGCAGATCCCACTCCTGCGCCATCTTGTAGCTCTGTATGTAAGTGTCAAGGTCAAACGGCACGCTGATGGTGTACGGTTGAATGTCCAGTTGTTTGCTCGTGATGCCCAGAGCTTGGAACCACAGCGAGCACGTGTGCTGGTCATACGGGTAATCTGTGATGTCGATGAGACACCCGCTCTCGTAGGTTCGGTGCGGCGTCCAGAACATCCGCCCGTTATATCTCACCTGTACCAAGGTCGCTCTCTCGTCCTTCTCTGTATCAGCTCTGCAACAAACAAACAATGCAGAGCGTTATCTCATAGTCTGTGATAAACTACACATCAGAGAGCTCACACATTTATCAAAAAATTGCGCAAACAGAAATGCTGAGGTATATGCCCAAGGTCAAATCTATGGCCGCATCCTGCTGGGAAATGAAACTTCCTGCTTTGCATTAACTATTCATATAGGTCAGGCCCATATGTTTGCGTGTGCATATTTCCGAAAGGAGAAGGCTTTATAATCATATTGTTAAATCTACATATTAATTCTAAGGTTGTGAACTTAATCTATAAACTTATTTGAGATAGTTCAGTGCAAGGTGAGGTGTGACGCTTACGTGTTTGCCAGGTCGATTTCAGGCGTCCATATCTGTTTGTAGGGTAGTGAAATATATTTCATTCCTCCATAATCAGCTGGGTCCCATATCATCCACTCATCATACCAACGCTGAAAGGTGCATAACGACTGTATTACATCAAACAGGGACTGATACATTATTACCACACCCATGATAATTGTGGATATAATGAAAGGCAGATGCTTAATGGCCAAAGCCAAGTCTTGCTATCTGTGGTGAGCTTTTAAAGTGAGTGTATATATTTCTATATAGAAGTAATTGCTTCCGTGGGCTTAATTATTCACCGATGGCTGCGTCTCGTCGTTGGTTCCCGGTGTTTTATCGTGACATATGAGGTATTAATAACCCCCGGGAATAAGTAACACTTACTATTCGGCACCAGACGCTGAGTTTTAACGTCTGCTCCTTCTCCAGCACCCCGACATTAATTATCCTGATGCCGAACATGACGCTGATCGGCAGGGAGCTGTTTTTTATCGGCCTGGCCACGGTCCCGTGCTGGCGGTAATGGGACAAGAGATGCTCCACTAGGCGATCCTCTGGCGACAAAACTCTATGAAAAAGGAGATTCAGAAATACAATACGGACTGATAAATTCGGGAACGATTCATTATCTAAACCATAATGTGCCATAATTTCGATGTAGCTGTCACTATATTAATTATTTGGTGGAAAAGGAATCGAGCTTAAATATACTCAGATCAAATCGATAATCTTTGACTGCTGATAATCGACAGATCAAGGACAGACGACAATATATCTCATAAAGTATTCATTAGTTACTGGCTCGAACAGTAGAATATAGGCGAAAATAAATAAACAAATAATTATACTTAGGGCTCTTTTGTTTTCAGTATCAATGTTTGGAGATCGACTAATGATTTGACGATGTACTTGTCACATGTTCAATAGTAACGCATTAATTTTACCTTCCGCTGGTGTTGTGAGAAGCGGTTGCTCTAACAATATTTGTCAACAACATCATTGTGTTGAGTGTCAGTCCCAGGTGGCAGAGAGATGTCAAGTGAACCATCATGAATGTCAATTTTCTGAAGTACATTATTCAAAAATTCAAATGGAACATGCTGTTTTCAACAATGTGACGTGTGTCTTGATCCAGTTCATGGGTATCATAGGTAATTATGTGACGATGATTGGACCACTATTTAACCCAGCCTTTTTTACACCATCTCAATATTTGGATCATATATACTGCGTTAAAATGTTTTTTTATGTATCTAGTTTAGAAGCAATATAATACAAAAATCTTATTTGGCGAAACTTATTCTATTGTTTTTCTAATTAGCAATTATGTATGCTTACCTCTATATGAATATGGAGGTATCGATTATGCAGATCGATTACTGTAACCAATGTCACTCTCCCAAAACACTGAGAGCGTCTCCAGTGATCCTCCCTCAGCAGCTGTCCGCCTGCCTTTCCTTTCCCTGACCGCGGTGCCGGGGACACTGCGGGCTGTGACTCTGCTCTCCCTCCTGACAATGCGGGCTGTGCCCGGTCTAAGTGTCTCTGCTCTCCCTCCTGACCGCTGTGCCGCTCAACCTCTGCACGGCAAGCGCTTTTATAGACGCTCGATTGTACCGCTTGTCCTGCTTTCCCGGGTCTTCCCTCTCACATTCAGCCCCGGCCACTTGTTGATGAGACACGCTTCCGTGGCTCCTGTGTCACTGATCCGCAGCAAGTCATCCCCTGGTTTATACATCCAAATATTAATAATGTGGTGATAAATACGATGCGACAAATACATCGATGATAGCTTGTCCCGCATGTATTCTAAGTTCCTAGGAGATTGGGGGAATGACAGAACGCATCACTTTGAGCCATCATGATCTGTAGTTTATAAATATTTATAAGATGATTTCAAGGACAGGATATGTATTTAGTTTATTGAACCTCAGTTGATAACAATGGTTTGTAACTGTTTGTGATGGCATAAAGCTCAAAAGTGCACGAGGCAGCTCCAATTTAAAATTCATTTTTGTAGTATTAGTGGCTTGATGTTTGAAATGAATTTTTTTTGGATTCCTCGGTATTATCATTATCGTCCGGGTGCATTCAAAAGTGACGTGACAATAAGGAAACATTATCACATTCAAGCTAATTCTCCAGTCCTACAAGAATTAAGGCAATGGCCAAAATCCAATCCAGATAGGACATGACCATATTTCCTTTCCATTAAATCATCGAGCTTTTATAAGATTCAATACAGCCTTTGCACAGGTGTTAAGTTCTATCCTTGATGAACATTTATGACTGGCGGCGACTTTCTAAATCTAGCAGGTGTAGGCCCCTCTCGACCGCTCACGTAGCCGACCCCACTACCGCACTAGTTAATTTTTATTTATTTTTTTCTATCAAAGGGTAATAAATCTATTTGAAGGTAATGTGGCCATAGCGTGTCACGAGAGAAGATACAATGAAACAAATGAGGCCTTTGCGCTGTTTGTAACATATGTTGTTGTGAATAGAGGATCTGGACATGTCCAAATAGAGTAGCTGCCATGTCCTCATGATGACTCGTTAGCAGATACATTGGGCGCCATAATATGGTGTCTCGCCGATGATCTGACCAGAAAGTCACACTGAACCCCGGCAAATATATGGATATCTACTTCGACTTTATTGTTAGTAATTAGTGTGAACTTCAATGAACCAGAAACCTTTGTCATTGCGATATTGTTTGATGGCGGCAGTGGCAGGCATTAATATCGCCATGTTCAATGTTTACTTTGGTAACAATTCACCCACTCATACATAAGAGAACCAGTGGGTTTAATAAGCAAACAACTAGGGTAATGAGTACATGGTCAGGTATTGGCTGGTTTTGATGGACTATAGAATGATCATTAACACCTGTCCATTGTCAGTCACCCAAGTTCTCTTGGCAGTCATAACAATATATCACTAATATACAGATATCAGCAGAAAATGGTAAAATTACATAATAATATGTATAGTTAATGATAATATATAAATATATTTATCCCATATTATGTTCGAAAACAACACTATTATATGTCTCATGTCTCTGAATTGAGATCAATTGTGAATTAAATGATCATACTTCATCAAAATAACTTCTTTAGTTTTCTATCTTTGCAGACACATTAAGTCGTGTGTGCTTTATATCGTACGGGACATTGCTTGGAAGTTCAGAATAAGAGGAAATGTCTACACGTACAGCCGAAAACCAACTGAGCAAATTCTGCATGAGCAGAAGAATGGGACAAATAAAACTGTTTCCCTGACAACCCGGAGATCAACCTGACCTACTTCTACCGTTTAGCTAAACACTTGGGGGACCGTCTCCTCAGCTCAGGTAATTACCCTCGAGTTAACGGATAATGTTTAATCATACACCAGGCCTTGAGAACGGTCCCCTGTGAGTAGCATGGGCAGGAGGGATGAGACGGGACAAGGCGCACTTAACTGCCCATTTACCCGGACAATTGGCGGATTCACTGTCTCTCTGGCCATCTGAGTGGGTCAATAAACAGACGATATGGCGCAAAGAGACACACAGAAGAGAAGAATTGGCAAAGAAGAAATAGACTGACACACAGGAGAGACACATTGAGCGAGTGGAGAAAGAGTTGAAGAGAAACAGGCCGACAGAGATGGGAAACTGAAAGAGCAGAGATGATTACTGAGAGGAGAGATAGTGACTGAGAGGAGAGACAGCGACTGAGAGGAGAGACAGCGACTGAGAGGAGAGATGGCGACTGAGAGGAGAGATGGTGACTGAGAGGAGAGATAGTGACTGAGAGGAGAGATGGTGACTGAGAGGAGAGATGGCGACTGAGAGGAGAGATGGTGACTGAGAGGAGAGATGGCGACTGAGAGGAGAGATGGTGACCGAGAGGAGAGATAGTGACTGAGAGGAGAGATGGCGACTGAGAGGAGAGATGGTGACTGAGAGGAGAGATGGTGACTGAGAGGAGAGATGGTGACCGAGAGGAGAGATAGTGACTGAGAGGAGAGATAGTGACCGAGAGGAGAGATGGTGACTGAGAGGAGAGATGGTGACTGAGAGGAGAGATGGTGACTGAGAGGAGAGATAGTGACCGAGAGGAGAGATAGTGACTGAGAGGAGAGATAGTGACCGAGAGGAGAGATAGTGACTGAGAGGAGAGATAGTGACTGAGAGGAGAGATAGTGACTGAAAGGAGAGATAGTGACTGAGAGGAGATGGGACGACTAGGAATGTGACAACAGTATGAGAACTTTGGTACGAGAGATCTGACCCGTGTTTGCGTTGTACATTCAGAGCACACTAAGTCAGGCACTCTGACATCTCAAGGTAGTGGTATTATAGACACCGTTTGTTCTGACACGAACGTATGTCTATGTGTACGAGACCCATTGACATTTAGAAAACACAGAACAACGGTTGCATCCCAGCAACTTTGTGAGAGTTTATTATCCATTTAACAAATATGAAACTCAAAGCAAGCTCAATGAATTGGTAATGGCATCTGTTACACCACATTTCTGTACAGGTAAAGGTCCATGGAGTAACTGACTGGCCTATCGTAGCTTTGGACAAGGATCGGGGTACAATTTAGCTTATCCATGGAATGAAGTTCGGATCTTAAATCCATCACGAACCTGGTCAATAATTCTACTACTCTGACTGCGCTTATCAACAGCGCCATCTATGAAGGTCACCACTAGAGACGCCCTAACTGCAGTTTATACCATGGTATCGCGTTCTAATGCTATAAACTAGATGATGAATGTCAACCGTCCTGTGGTCTATCTCTGATATCTAGGCACGGTTGGGAGGAGAGAGGAAACTACCAGGTAAGTTGATAAAAGTGCGTGCCTCCTCGCCACGGAAATGCTGCAACAAATTGCTGTTGTTTTTGCATAACCAGACATAATCACCCACCCGCCCGGTGTATCTTTCTCCCGCCAAGCATCCTCATCTCCTGCTCCGAAACTCATCACTCCACAGGTGTCTAATTAACGGTATTACGTAAGTACCTGATGTGCACGGAGGTTCGCGTAGTTAAGTAATTTATGTTAGGTTTAGCCATGATTGAGTGAGGACCAGTGCCGCCAGAAATACTTCGGAAATTCAGGAAAAAGCAGGTACAGCGCCGATATCAGATTATAAAGATCCCTAGCAGGGAAGGTAGTTTGTCTTAATTATATATTCTTACCCGCCAAAATCAAATGTTGCTTGATAATCTGCATAACTATCTACTATGTGTGCTGGGTGAGTTGCTCAACGTTCAACCTGCCGAGAGCGACAATAAGCTGATAAGCTTTACCTGTGTGGTTTCCGTCTGTATGTCGGGACATGGAAACGCAGGTAATTAGGCCGCTGTGTATTAGACAAACACACAGATAAACTTAACGCTGAGCCCTGAGGTGCATTGATGTATGGCTGTATCAGCCTCTGTCTATCTGTTCTCGTTCTATGTCTGTCTGTCTGGCTGCCTCTCTGCCTCTCTATCTCTCTATCTCTCTATCTCTCTGTCTCTCTGTCTCTCTATCTCACTGTCTCACTGTCTCACTGTCTCTCTATCTCTCTGTCTCTCTGTCTCTCTGTCTCTCTGTCTCTCTGTCTCTCTGTCTCTCTGTCTCTCTGTCTCTCTGTCTCTATGTGTCTCTGTCTCTATGTGTCTCTGTCTCTATGTGTCTCTGCCTCTCTGCCTCCCTATCTCTCTCTGTCTCTGTCTCTCTGTCTCTCTCTATATACATCTCTATTTCTCTCTCTCTTTCTCTCTCTCTCTCTCTCTCTCTCTCTCTCTTTCTCTCTCTCTGCCTCTCTCTCTTTCTCTCTCTCTTTCTCTCTCTCTTTCTCTCTCTCTTTCTCTCTCTCTCTGCCTCTCTGCCTCTCTCTGTCTCTGCCTCTCTGTCACTCTGTCTCTCTGTCTCTCTCTCTATATATATATATTTATTTCTCTCTCTCTCTTCCACCCACAAGCACACATCTCCTGCGGCGGGAAAACAATAAAATCCGACGCTAACAGTAAAACAAATTAGATCTGAACACTGCACAGGCTCTTAGCGGTTATTAAAGAGTTAGTCAGAGGGATGCCGCCAACTGATTTATTGACATAGATTGCATCTCCCCGACATATGATGACAGACCGAATGTGTTTCTGCGCGTATGTCGTCATCACATCGTTAATCTTGACTAAAGTACCTGTTCCCAGTTACCTGAGATGCACAGATATACCACGGTCACTGGTGATGAGCGCTCATAAACACGTACCATGGTCGTACCCCGCTATAACTCTACAATCTGGACGTATGGAGTGAACATTCTTATTATTCATGAGCCATCAGTGCACATTAGCGGAATAAAAAACTGATGAGGTGAAGTGAAAACACGTGTTCACAGGCCGACCATCGCTACGATCTTCTAATATATTTATGCCATAAATCAGGAATCATATTTATTATTTAGCATGTACTAGTGTATATGTTGGTGCTGGCACATTTGGCAATTACCACATTGACATCGCTATAATTAAGCAATGATTATAATCTTGCTAAAAACTGTTATAAATGGCAAGCAGCTGTATTCGCTTGACACACTGCCAGATCGCATGTGTACTTACATACCGCATGTGTGAGATGTGCCGCCCTTGTTTAAGCTACACCGAGATAATTATACGAGTTGATGATGCAGATCCTGAGGTGAGAGGTTCTGATATCTAACGATCAAGACTCGGCGACCATCTGAGGCAATGCTGAGGACAGGCTAAGGTCATGGTCGTGCATCTGATAACAATGTCAGCTTGAAAGCAAACTGTGAATGTCAATGAAATACTAATGATATCTAGCCCTTAACCTATGAACTTACGACACTTCACGTTGCTTTCTTTGCACTAATTACCGTGGCAACGACAAGGGAATAAGTTCACATTTCAGGATAAAGTAATTATTGTAATTACCACCAACCTTGTGAGATATTCCTGCTAAGACTGTATAATTCTTTGCTTATAAATCCGTTGCTATCGGCTGCACGACCTGTTGCTGGATTAGCTCAGCATCCCTAGTAACGAACCCGATGGCGGAGCACGCAACAACTGGCGGATGCTGGTCGGGACACCGCGCTGTGTGCGCCGCCAGTAGGCAACTCTCTCGCGGCGGCGGCGGTAGGACACGCTGCTCGGGTCCGAACCCGGAGCTCTCTCGTGTCGCGGGACAGCGAGCACTCTGCCCTCCGAGATCGAAGCTCTTTGTTATGTCGCTAGAATGGACGAAGCATCGAGCGTGTCTAGAAAGAAAAAAAACGCCAGCAGACATCTAGCTATGGGGGGTGAGTCACTTAATACACGCAGATGCACATATGCAAGCATATATAGCCCCGTGGTTGCCAGACAACGGACGCGCCCCGACAATTTGTTGCTCGCCGTCCATCGAGACTGGAGCTTGGCTCGGGTGCTCTGAGAGCCCAACAACACACATGGCAGGTGCTATTGTTATAGCCGTGTTTTCAGCCGGCGATGGTGGCCGATATTCCTGCATATATGGGAACTGTGTAACATCAACAGCACACATGGTGCAATTATTTTGCACCCTTACCAACTTCACTCCATACAAATGTACAAACTTCTAACCAAATTCTCTGGTAATGTGTAACAAATATGCAACATCCTATGTACAGTTTGTAATAAAGCTATATAATAAATAATAATAATAAACTAGTTGTGAAATAAATGTTGATGATTAGAGTGAGAGGAAAAAACACTTCATCATTTCATCGTCGCATATGTATGAATTGCTGACAGAATCACTTTCAGTTGAGTGGAATCTGCGGTATTTGCAGGAGGAAATTCGTGTATTGCACGACAGACGAACGCGGCAAAACAATGTTCTTGCAGCATTTGTATTTATTTTACCTCCCGTGGCCCTTTCGCCAATTTGCCAGCAATTCGACGAAACTCGAATAACGTCAGAATTCAACTAAGAGCCACTGATGTTTATCAACTGACCGAGTAACCAAGGCATCTTGTGTTTACTTCTGGCTTGCTTCTTCCACTCGAGAAATGCTATCTCACAATAACAGACGCGTTAACAAAAACTGCCAAACAAAACATCGACTGAGATGGGATGCTTGGCCTTGATTTACCATTTGAATTCGTGGAGTCATCGCAGAAGAATGAATTGGTCGGCAATACAAAGCTTTATTAGTTTATTAAATTATTAAATTATTTTTAAAAGCCTGGGAAGTGAGATACATATGCTTAGATGCACTGACTGGCAACCATATACATAAGATACACCTACTATTAGATCATTCACAACCCAATTCATAAATCTCCCATCGATGTTATATGACGGTATGGTGGAAATTAATGTTTCATCGGATGGATGAAAGGGTTATTCAAATTCTAACGATGGCACTATTAACACCGGTGCCACAGCCTACTACATCAATTCTATAAAAACTGAAATATGTCTAATTGTGCTAAAAGACTGCACCCGCGACAAGCGATAGAAATATTTAAGTTTACACAATGTTGATGGCGAATAAATATCATTATTATTAATATTATTATTAGTATAGCACAATGTGATCACCGAATGCAGACCAAACATCTAGTTTCTCTTGCGTCATCTTTATTTGACAATTAATCAAACGATCGATCATCGATCACTTTGTGATCGAGTTAGCTTGCCACAAACATGATAAATTAAATGTACTATCGTGATTTCGTCTCCTCCCGATAAATTTGCCGCTGTTTATAATAGGGCACGGTACGTTTTTACTTGTTTTTGCTGAGTGGGGGAGCAGGAGTGCGCGAGTTTTGCAGTGATTGCTGAACCGATGCGTCCCCCGAGAAGCATTTGTACCGAGTTACTCCCAGAAGTACAACAAAGCGGATGATGGAGAGTCGAGAGTAGCAGTAAAACTCGCTTAATGCGCCTCAGCCTCGGTATATATGTGCGCCGCTTGCTTTATTTTACACACATACGAGGGTGACAAAACAACCCCCGTCCAATATCCCGGCTGAGGAGATAAATATTTAATGGGGTAAAAGCACTAGCGTATCCAGATCAGCCAGTGAAAACATGATTAAAGGAATTGTGCTGGGCTTTATTCGTACTTTGTCCATTTGGAAGAAGAAGAACAAACGTATTCAAGTTGCGCCACACGGTAAGGCTGATACATACTACTCACTGCCAGAGACGTTTGCGCACCTCTAAATTACGCTCGCTCATGATCAGACTGGCTCGCTTCCTGTCTGAAATGATTGACACTACTCCCATTTACATCAGATTTATCATTTAATCGTAAAATAAATATTCCTTCAAAGACCGCGGGAAGTAGAATTTATTTTCCTTGGATTCACTATATTTCATCTAACAGATCATAGATCAAAATACTCTACTTGGTCCTTCCGTTACGACCTTTTTATTCACGATTTTCTGATTCAGTCTAAAATACATTTAATCAAAATTTAGGTATATAACGTTTAAATTTTTCTCGCGTCAAATATACCTTGAATATTATATTAAGAGTTAGATGATGTAATTGTACAAATTGAACATTGTAAATACATATTTATCAAGTATATCATATATCTATATAGTGTATTTATATCACAGGATACTACTGCATACATGTAGACTTCCGCCCTTTTCATTTTGAGCTAAGCAGAATGAACTGTGACCTCACAGAGCGTGAACTGTGACCTCACAGAGCGTGAACTGTGACCTCACAGAGCGTGAACTGTGACCTCACAGAGCGTGAACTGTGACCTCACAGAGCATGAGCTGACTGAATTTGGCTGGATCCACCACGTGAATGCTCAAATATCTGAAAAGTTTTGGTAAAATCTATCAACAATTTAAATAAAAATCAAGAATCATTTCAGTGTAAATAATAAATATCGATAAAGAGGATTAACAAAATTATAATATCTTATTTATCGATATGTATTCTTGTAGTTGTTCATACAAAAGTATTATTTTTATTCTGTAAAAGCAGGTAACAATGATCACCTTCCAACTCTTGCTCGTCGACAGTCCAGATTGACGCTGTCCGCGCTGCTCGTCTCGATCCCCGTGTTAAACAGGCACAGCGGATTATTCTCAAATCCGCCTTTAAATCCCAGATTATCCGTCTCATTTCCCACGCGCACTTGAAACGCGTCCACTTTACCTGCCGAGTTGCGAGAGAAAACCGAGCCGGCTTTTATTAACACAAATCGATGGCGCATAGAGGGAATCTGAAACTTGTGATGTCGAGATTTAAAGAAACTTGGCTCTCCAGAAATGCATTATTTGTTGTATTATAAATCAATGGTGACGTGATTGTTGTTGGCGGGTGTAAGAATACAGATGTGTTTCTGTTTTGATGAACCTCGACCTCAGTTAGAATTTGCTGACGGTGCCACGTCATTGATACAGTTTTATCGGGTCATTTCAGGGCTTGTTTTTTCG
The DNA here is from genome assembly GCA_035585475.1 of Armandia brevis. Taxonomy (NCBI): domain Eukaryota; kingdom Metazoa; phylum Annelida; class Polychaeta; family Opheliidae; genus Armandia; species Armandia brevis. The sequence goes on along the minus strand of JAXGGS010201413.1, from coordinate 2,725 downwards.
AGTAAAGCTTAATTTTTCTGACACACTGCAGCTTTTTAAGAGTTTTGATTTCAAGTCAGGACATTATGTCCCCGAAACTCATTTGCCATTCGGAGTTTCTAGCCTCCTTGCAATTGGAATGGAATGATAATATGGTAGCTAAGGCCTCTGCTATTTTTTTTACATATAATTCAAGCTCCGCTGAATAGGTTGAAAAACACTTCATTGTTGACAACAAATGACATTTCAATTTTTTTTATATAAATTGATGTATTTAATTTTAATTGCTACAGCTATTCGTCATGTATGCACATGAGTCTTTTATTGTTTGGTTTGCCTTTCAGATATCAACAGAACTACATACTAACAAGTCTAACAAGTATGACATTTTTGAAGTTGTGCGCCAAAAATACATCTTTACTTGTATGTGCGTCTCTGCCGTAGTATTGTCCGGTCCGATTTGTTCAGTTGGCGAAATCAGTGAGTGCAACAGGAAGCATAATATTTGAGTTGGCATCCGAGACGCGAGGGGGCTGATTGAAATTAGCTCATATATTTATTATTAAGCAGAGGGGTCTTGTCTAATTGCTGTTTAGTTACCTGATAAAGTAACCCCCGTTACTTCCTTCACTTCCCGCAAATCATACTTCCACCAGGCGCCGATATCAAATCCTGTCTTAGAGCACGTGCCCATGTCCTGGTCCAGGGCCAGGTCTTCTGTGTCTCTGTTATACGTGGAGCTCTGAACGATGTCATCTCGGACAACTGAAATGGGAGTTAAAACCACATTGAAATACCCGAATTCTAATTCCAGCCAACGACCATGTTACTATTGATACAATATTTTTGGAGCTGCATGTCAAAACGCGACATTCTTTAGCATATATCTAGGCCTTTCCAGGTTATAAATTTCATTTTAAAAAGCTTTCAGCTTAAATAGGTTAAATTCGATACAGCCGTAATGTTAGGGTGGATAGATTAATGATATACATGTAACTTGATGCTTAAGAAGCCGTGGTCTTAGAACGGTTCTTAGAGCGGTTCTTAGAACATCATAAAAAAACAGGGGCAACATTTCACATTGATTAAGAAACCTTGGAATGGGTATCAAACGTTGTTAAAATATGTCCTTATTCCGGGAAATAAAAAGCTGTGCGACACGCTGCACTTTGCCAATACTTTTCCATTTATCAAGTGCAATTTCAAGTCCATTTGTTCGATGGAGTTTCAGTTAAAACTGATAAACGAAAACCAGAAAATGTGTATTTTATGTTAAACCAGTGGCCTCTGTATCAAACAATTTTTCTTATTTTTCAGCATCACGAACACAAACAGATGTTGATAAATAACATATCGCGGACATCTGCTGATCGGTCGCTCTGATGTGGCTCTAAGGTAAGCGCGTTAAAAGCTTCTGTTTCCTGTGCGATCGATACGACGCCATGTCGGTGCCTCTTCAGTTTCCAGTCAACAAAACTCGGGAGGAAGATGCCAGTTTTAGGGTCGATAGAGGAGGATGTGTGCCCCGCCGAGAACCGGAGATGACGGGGATTCGCGAGCAGCGGAGAACAAGAGCAGAGCGGCGCTTAACGTGCAATCAGGGTTGCACTTGTTTACAAGCAATTTTTGCCGATTTAAGCCGAATTCAGCAGTTTGTCAATAGCTGATTAGAAGTTTTCAAAACATGCAACACCGCGAGATGCGCAATATCGCAATGATCATAATTATAAACTCAATATGTACGTGCCTTCTCATTTAAATATAACAAATACTTAATCCTAGAGAGGATTATTTGCTTAATTTTACCATGCCTCTGTTGTTCAATTAGCAACTTATTCAAATGGTCTATACATTTTGCAGACCTGCCTGTCAATATCTTAATATAAAAATGCTTGGCACAGCATTACTCTAATTGCACCATAATTGTGGAAGAAAAGCTTTGCCATCATGACTGAATTAGCAGTGTTGTTGGACCGCACACGATTAAATTGCCGGCGTAAAAAATTCCGAGGATGCCAATTATTTGACAATTTACAAAAATACTACCTAATAGATATACTTATGCTGCCTTAGATTCATTGATTGAGTCGTAGATTTACAAAAGAGCGCGAGAACATGAAGTTGAAACGTGCGGCTCTAGATGACAACCACATGCGCCTCTTCGGTGTCCATACTTCGAAATAACAAATCCATAATCTTAAAATGAAAAGTCTTAAATGCATTTGTTAAAGGGGGAAATAATTCCCTATGCAAAGCGAACAATAGAATCACATTTGATTGCTAAACATACAACAGAATGCTGGCATATATATGGCCGCTTCATCCAGATGTTAATTTGGGGGATCACCTGAAATCACCAAGCTGGAGATTAACGATCTATGATTAAAGTCAAACTTGACTCACCTGAATCCACCCCCAGTGTATTTAACACCACAAAAATCACAGTTACCGCTGTGTATCCGTTCAGTAAGTATGCCATCTTGTTGCTATCGCAGAAATGATTGTAAATTAGCTATAATTGCAGCAAACAGTGTCAACGCGCCCGCGCCAGGGAAGATTTGCTCGCACTGGTTGCCTTGCCTCAAGATTAACAAATCCCTGCTCAATTGCTCGAGCGCGAGCAACTGTTACTCAAGCACAGGCAGATATAGCGGAGCAACACGTCAGGGCCGGGTATTCTTTACAGTTTCTTACCTTATGTTTACAGACATTGATATTTCTCAGAGTCGGGATACACGGAGAGCCC
>JAXGGS010201302.1:0-16394 GCA_035585475.1 Armandia brevis | reverse complement strand
TTATTATTAACATTTTTTTGGTGGAACATTATTTATTTTATTTTAATTTGCATAAATGCCTGTATCTATAAGAAATACTTTTAAATAACTAATTAATGCACACATATTTGGACGAAGTGTCATATCTGTTGTGGACGAATTGTCACAGCTGTTGTAGACAAAGTGTCACAGCTGTTGTAGACAAAGTGTCTCAGGTCCGTTGACGATTTGTCTCAGTTCCATTGGCGAAATGTCTCACTTCCGTTGACGAAATGTCTCACTTCTGTGGATGAAATGTCAATGGACGAAGTGTCATGGACGAAAAGTCATGGAATCTTTCTGACATTGGGAGAACAACTACAACCAATTATGTCCACTTTTTTACAGAGTGACATTCTAAATGAAGACAAAAGACTTGTGAGCGCTGTAGATTATTATTTTATTCAAGAGGATGGAGGACGTTTCAAAGTAAGAATCAAATCAATTCAGCAGATTGCATCTAAGTCTTGCATTATCAACTTATTTATTAATTTATTAAAAAAAAATTCGTACATGTGTACATTTGTATTCAGTTTCATATAAAACGATTCCCTGAAACATTTTGCATTAATCATTTAGGTGTCGATGCCGTACAAGCCTTACTTCTACATCGCCGTTAAAGAAAACTGTGAGCGAGAAGTTGCATCTTTCCTTCAGAAGAAATATCAGGGAAAGTTGACCTCAGTGGAGACGATCAGCAAAGAAGATCTTGAACTGGTCCGTTGAGTGATAACACAATCACCCTGTTTAGGCGTCCTCGAAAATGCCTCTTTTTTTCTGAACAAGCGCGTATGAGATTAGCAAATTTTGCCCAACCACCCGCTTTACTTTTTCAGCACAATCACTTGGTGGGTTTAAAGAAAACATACATTAAATTATTGTTCTGGTCGGTGGAGGATTTGACCAGAGTGAAACGAGAAATTCACCCGGCTGCCCGAAAAAACAAGGAGAGGGAGAAATCTAACGATGCTTACACCGCCATGCTGTCCAGGTAACAAATTAATGATTAATACACTTATGCATGACTATAGCAGCAAATAGTTTAATGCTATGTAAGTTTCACTGTCTATCACGATTTTCTAATATTTTCAAGTCATCTTGCTGGAGACGAAGGTGGAGGCTATTCGTCATCAAAGAAAATTTCCGACCAGATGGAGAACATTGTTGATCTCAGGTACCTGCATGTAACTTAAAATCACAACGTCATTTTTATATCTACTCTTTCGATAAAAAATCCTGAATTTGATAGTTGCATTGCAGAGAATACGATGTACCATACCATGTACGAGTATCCATCGACTTAAAAATACATGTTGGACTTTGGTACACAATAAAAGGGCGGGGGCAAGCGGCACCCGACATAACGCCCCGTCCAGATCTCGTTGACAGGCCGGTCAGTATAAAAATTCTATACATATATATTGGAAACATTAGGTGTTTTTTGAGTACTACGGAATGGCTTTCATTATAACAAATTCCTTTTCTTTGCAGGAACCGATCGTATTAGCATATGATATAGAAACAACTAAGTTACCTTTGAAGTTTCCCGATGCCGCCTCCGATCAAATAATGATGATATCCTACATGATCGATGGCCAGGTTGGTAAAAAAAGTGTAAAGCATTCCCATCACTTCCACACGGTGCCTTTATTTATATTATACATGTACATGTATTCTATCTTATCTCCAGGGATATCTGATATGCAACCGTGAAATTGTTTCTATGGACGTTGAGGATTTCGAATACACACCGCGTGCAGAATTTGAGGGCCCATTCATTGTTTTCAACGAACCAGATGAGGTATTGATTTAATGTTTGCCAGAGCTGGTGAAAATACGCGTTACTAAAAAAAATACATTTCCATGGGTTTTGTAATGTAATAATTTTATTTTTGACAATCAGGTTAACCTTATACAGAGGTTTTTCGATCACATATTGGAGGTTAAGCCACATATATTTGTCACTTACAACGGAGACTCGTTTGACTGGTAGGCTAAATGTTCTTATTAGATATACATGTACTTGTATGTTAATATGTATTTATTAACTAGCTCAATATTTTTATATGGAACGTTGAACTTTCCTTCATATTTACTGCTATAGTTTTAGGTATCTCTCTTTTGTTTACAATAGGCCATTTGTAGAGGCTAGGGCTGCATTCCACGATTTAAACATGGAAAGGGAAATTGGTTTTACCAAAGACAACCAGGGGGAATACAAATCGAGACCAGCAATCCACATGGATTGTTATAAGTGAGTAGCCCTGCTATCACAAGTTGAAGTTTTCAACACGATCGTTGATTCCGCAACCCAATTTCACACATGTACATTGTATACCTGTATCTTAAAGAAGTGCCTTTATATTTTTACCACAGGTGGGTAAAACGAGACAGTTACCTACCCGTTGGAAGTCAGAATTTGAAAGCCGTCGCTAAAGCTAAACTTAGATACGACCCTGTTGAATTAGACCCTGAAGACATGTGTCGTATGGCTAGTGAACAACCTCAGGTTAGTCCACTGTACTTCTGAGTACATTTTGTATTTTCTATGCAAAAATATGTTCATTCCGCACTGTAATTTAATATGGATATTGAGTGATAATCAATTGCGTCTTGCTTTAATATCCAGGTGTTAGCCACATATTCAGTTTCTGATGCTGTCGCTACGTATTATTTGTACATGAAATATGTGCACCCTTTCATATTCGCCTTATGTACTATCATTCCATTGGATCCAGATGAGGTACGGAATATACTGTCCTCCCTAAACTCCATTTTCTATGTTTTATTTAAATGAAACAAGCTAATTCATCGTTTAGCCCAAGTCAAATTTTTTTTATTCATGTGCAGGTCTTGCGAAAAGGATCTGGAACTTTGTGTGAAGCCCTGCTCATGGTGCAAGCCTTCCATGCAAACATCGTTTTCCCGAACAAACAAGAAACCGTTTTCAATAAACTAACCGAGGATGGACATGTGCTCGATTCAGAAACCTACGTTGGAGGCCATGTAGAAGCACTGGAGTCTGGTGTCTTCAGATCTAACATACCATGTCGATTCAGAATGGTCCCTCAAGCTTTCCAAAATCTCATCGACAAAGTGACGGCTACAATGAAACACGCCATCGTAGAGGAAGAAAACATCCCATTCGACACAGTCACTAATTTCGATGAAGTTTGCGAGGATGTAATTGAAAAGCTGTCCACGCTTAGAGATTGTCCAAACCGTTTGGAAAATCCAATTATTTACCATTTGGACGTCGCTGCTATGTACCCGAACATCATATTGACCAATCGACTACAGGTACAAGTTGAAAAGATTGCCGATGAAATACTTGTATTGCTCTTCATTTTACATGAATTTAGATTTGACTCAATTCTTCATCATACACCTGCAGCCACCCGCCATAGTGGATGAGGCTACATGCGCCGCTTGTGATTTCAACAAACCTGGCGCTTTATGTCAAAGAAAATTAACATGGGCCTGGAGGGCTGATTACAGTAAGCTCCATTCTCCTTTTTGTTTACCACGCATCGACAATGAATAGCTTACGGGCAATTAATTTGATCACAGAATAACAAGCTGCTATGAATATTACTATTTGACCAATGCCAATAGCTAAATTTTGATTTCTAATTCTAATCAAATGATCTCATGATTTTATCTCTAGTGCCTGCATCAAAGAGTGAATATCACCGAATTCAGCAACAATTAGAAAATGAGAAGTTTCCTCCATTTTTCCCGGGTGGCAATCCCAGAGCTTTCCACCAACTCAACCGCGAAGAACAAGCAACCCACGAGAAGAAACGATTAGCAGGTTCGTGTTTGTTTTTAGATAACGTATGCTACTTTTACTGCAATACTATAATATTGGTTGATTTTTAAACACTTGTTTACACTGGTTTCTTCTTACGCAGATTACTGCCGAAAAGCATACAAAAAGACAAAAATTACAAAAAACCTTGACAGAGAAGCTATGGTTTGTCAGAGAGAAAACTCGTTTTACGTTGACACTGTCAGGGACTTCAGAGATCGTCGTTATGAGTTCAAAGGGCTTGTGAAGGCGAGTTTGCGCGCAAGACAAAATAGTACCGATACACATCACTGAATGATTCTATACAAACCTTTTTGTGATGTTTTACTTATAAATGTATCATTTACTTTCAGACATGGAAGAAGAAGCTTTCTGAAGCCGAGGCTAAAGGAGATGCAGCTGAGATAAAGAGAGCTAACGGAATGGTTGTTCTATATGATTCTCTCCAGTTAGCTCACAAATGTATTCTCAACTCTTTCTACGGATATGTGATGCGAAAGGGGTAAGCGTCCGTACTCAAAATTATAACACTAGAATTAAGGATGACCTGTCCTTTCTTTGTTCCTCAACACTTTATATTGATTAATATTAATTAATGTATTCGTGATTTGGTTTCTTAAGAGCTCGTTGGTATAGTATGGAGATGGCTGGAATCGTGTGTTACACTGGAGCCAGCATCATTACCATGGCCAGAGAAATTGTGGAACAGATCGGGTAAGTTCCGTTTTTTATGCTAAGATTCTATGATTCCCATTAACATCACCATACTACATGTACGTGTGGCCTTCTTACTTTGGATTATTGTAATTCTGTTTCACTTCATAGACGGCCTCTTGAGTTGGATACTGATGGAATTTGGTGCATTTTACCAGCATCTTTCCCTGAAAACTATGTCATAAAAACGACCAACCCTAAAAAATCAAAGGTGACTGTATCATATCCAGGAGCTATGTTGAACATCATGGTCAAGGTAAGAATTAAATGCATGAATATTGTTACCCCCTTAAAATATGATATTGACAGTCCTTGGTGATCAATTAAGATTTCGCTCTCTGTTTTTAGGATTTCTTCACCAATGACCAATATCACGAGTTGGTAGATTCCAAGGCCCTGAAATACGACATACGAAGCGAGAACTCTATCTTCTTCGAGGTCGATGGCCCATATTTAGCTATGATCCTACCAGCCTCCAAAGAGGAAGGAAAGAAATTAAAAAAGAGATATGCCGTTTTTAACTTTGATGGTTCTCTGGCTGAATTGAAGGTTTGTTTTTGCCTTGCTATTTATAGTATGGTGATATTTTAGCCCAACTATAGTTGTTCTAATGAAGCCCCGGGTCGATCGTATTATTTGGAATAGCGTGACTAGTCTGATATACTTACCATGGAGAAGTCTAATCCAGGTCTGTATTTCCACAGGGTTTCGAGGTGAAACGAAGAGGAGAGCTGCAGTTAATTAAGATTTTTCAGTCATCTGTATTCGAGGCTTTCCTGAAGGGTGGCACCTTGGAAGAGGTGTACGCAGCTGTAGCTAAGGTGGCGGACTATTGGTTAGACGTGCTCTTTAGTAAAGGAGTTAACATGCCAGACACTGAGCTGTTCGAGCTTATCGCGGAAAACAGAAGCATGTCCAGGAAACTGGAGGACTACGGAGAACAGAAGTCGACATCCATCAGCACAGCAAAGAGGTTGGCAGAGTTCTTAGGTGATCAGATGGTGAAAGATGCCGGGTTGTCATGTAGATATGTCATTTCAAAGAAACCAGACGGTGCCCCCGTCACAGAGAGGTGAGTCTCATGCGAATTATAGTTACAATTTATTTTTGGGCCGCAAAAATGTGGTATGAACAATATCAAATATTCTTCATCTAATTTCAGGGCAATCCCCTTGGCCATCTTCCAAGCCGAACCAAGCATTAAAAAACACTACCTCCGCCGCTGGTTGAAAATGCCCGGCTTATCAGACTTCGATATTAGGCAGGTCAGTGTACAGATTCATAATTCATCTCTTTCATTAAAATATATAATGACCTATTCGCCTATAACCATTGAGAGTCATAGTTCCAAGCTGTACATCCTCATTTTACTACATTAGATCCTCGATTGGGAGTACTATGTGGAGCGACTTGGGGGAACTATTCAGAAGATCATCACGATCCCAGCTGCTCTGCAAGGGGTAAGTTTTTTAAAAAACGTGGGTGTTCCAGGATTTATGCTCAGTAGCCGAGACGCAGAGGCCAAATGTTGTTAACGCTGGCAACAAAACCCATTGTTTTCGTTTTTAATTTTTAAGAATCATTTATCATCACGTATTTTTACTATCTAGGTACCCAACCCAGTTCCCAGGATTCCTCACCCGGATTGGCTACACAAGAAAATGTTAGAACGGAACGACGTGTTCAAGCAGAAGAGAATTAATGAGATGTTCATGCCCAAACAGAAATCCCTGGCCAACGAGGTATGCAGCTGTAATCTCCCCCTCCTTATTCTGAGCGCAAGTTTAATGCATTCGCATTATACATGTCTCATATATCTATCAGGATGCAGACTTATTCGATGAGAGCCAAAGCCAGCCAGCCACTGTAGATATGGAGGACATGGCGGGACCATCCTCCACCATGAAAAAAGGAAAACCTACGGTCTCCACAGCGAAGAGAAAGCGTGGTGGAAGCGATGAGACTCATGAGGAGGGAGATCTGAGTCAGAGCTGGAAGGACGTGTTTGGTCCCGTCCCTCCTCTTGGCAAAACAAGGGTCCGTTCTGGTTTTTTCTACTCTAATTATGAATTAATGCTGTCCACTCTATTTGGATTATTGTAGTAAACCTTCTTCATCACCAAAATATACGACTGTGTGAATGGTCAAGTTGACCTAAATTCGCAGTATGTACTTGTGCTAAATTATATTTGATTTTGCAGGATGAAGTAAGGGTCTGGTTGGCCTATCAGAAGAAGAAATGGGCTTTCCAAGCTAAACAACGCGCCATGACGCGTAAGAAACGCAGGATCGACGAGACTGACGATGCTCTCGGGGGAGGCCTGATCAGAACGGGCACGGGTATCGGTGGTTTCCTCAGGAAGACTGCGCGCACCATGCTTGACATGCCTTGGCAAGTGGTACAACTGGCAGAGACAGGACAACCAGGTCTGTATAAACTCTGGGCGCTGATAGGAAACGATTTGCACGCTGTCAAGTTGACCGTACCGAGGATATTCTATGTTAATCAGAAATCACCCAAAGAGAAGGGAGAAGGAGACAGTACGTATGACTCAATGCAGCATCAATGATTGGTATAAATCTCACAAATCTCTAATCTGATTAAACGAATTCAATGTATATATTAGTGTGGAGAAAAGCGAATAGGATTCTGCCCAGATCGCATCCCGTGTTTAACCTGTACGAATACTCAGTCCCAGAACATGTCTACATCGAACATATCAAGTAAGTCCATTTTAATCAGAGTTTTTTAACACAAGGATTCTTGGTTACAATCTCGGTTTTCAAATATACATTTTGTACTTCTGTCGTTTTTTTTATTGATCTTGAACTACGTATTTTCTAGTGATATAAACGCTGACTTGTCCTCCCCTGACATCGAGGGAGTTTATGAGACGCAGGTGCCTCTCTTGTTCCGGGCGCTCCTGAAGATCGGCTGTGTGTGCACGGTTAGCCGTCAGTTCGCTAGAGCGTTAGGTGGAAAAGAAACTGACCAGTTTGAACTGGAACATCTGGAGTTTAGAACTTTAGCTCAATTCTCCTACTTAGAGCCACGATCGATGAAATATGTTTATCTGTATCATCATATAAGGTATGATGTCGGAACTTTTATCCTCACGATGATACTTTTGTGCTATTAATTCTGAACTTGTTTTTGTAATTGTATACTTTTGCAATAACCTGAATTTGTACTTACAGCGGCCAGAAACAGATGTATGGAGTATTCTTTCCTATGTCCAAGAAAGCGTCTATTTTTGTGGTGGACACTGTGCGGACGAATCAGATGCCAAATATGACAGCCCTTTACAACGGCGAACTCAACGTCAAGTAAGACGAACCTAGTGTATGATGAGTTATAGAAAGTGTACCCATGACGTATGTTATCGATAACTCGATACTTGTTGTCAATTATTCAGACTTACTAATGGAACCGACCCCGGAAACCTGCCAGAAGCTGGCCATGTGTTTGAGATACGCGTAGAGAAGGATGTTAGACTGGTCTACCGCGCCATACAGAGACTGTTCTCGGCGTACAAAGATGAGAAGCGCGGACCAACTTACGTCGCTGTTCAATCACCAAACGAGTTTACACGTCTTGTCAAAAACATGCCTGGACTGGGCGATTTCCCCATGGTTCCTCTTCATGTATCAGATGAGTAAGTCCCATTGAATTCAAACGTATTTTAGATCGAACAAATATCCGATAATCATTCGGCATGTAACCTATTCCGATTGTTTTCTACAGTGAAGGACTATACAAGTCCCTAGATTGGCAGAGAGTAGGTGCAAGAAGAATGGTCCAACATTACCTTAATGTTGATATCATTTTACAGGTAATTTTGTAACGTGTTCAGGTCTTTTTTAACCAAACCGTCACACCTATAACAGTTGCCACCTTTAAAACCGTTCAACTTCAATAGGTGTCGTGTTTTCCCTCCCCTACAGGCCAATCTAGAGCAATGCCGTTACTTCCACATCCCGGTAGGTAACATGCCGAAAGACCGGACTATGTTCGGATGTGATCTCTTCTTCGCGAGACATTTACAGAAACACAACAATCTGCTGTGGTGCTCACCCACAGAGAAGCCTGATCTCGGTGGCAAAGAGGCTGATAACAGCAGGTCAGAATCAACAATGAAATACGAAATATTTCAAATGTTGCTCTCGGACGATTGAAATAGATTACATGTAGTCACACATGTACCGATATTCATGCAATGCACACACTTATTCTCACAGATTACTAGCTGAAGCTGAAGATAACATAGGGCTAGAAATTAACCAGAGTGGTAGCTACGCCAATGTTTGTGTTGAACTGGATATGGCGTCACTCGCAGTCAATACTCTGATTCAAGTGAGTTCATCAAACATTTAATATATTTAAAATGTAAAGGGAAGAGGTACGGTGTTAGTATTTACCGGCACACCTTTAGTTCAACTACCGGGTATCTTAATGGACTGATCAACGACGCCTTGCTACAGTATCTTTAAATTTGTATATGCACATCACCACTTTTATTGTCTTTCTGTTTCACATAGTCTGCCAACGTAAACGACAGTGAAGGAGCTAGTGCTGTTAGCTTTGATGTAGCCCCTGTTTCCTCTCTAGAGGACATGATGCATGGTCAAGGAGCTGCTACCATGTTGGCTAGCTACGACGAAACTGCCCTCTGTGCCACAGCATTTAGGTTAGTACTCCAAACTTAGGCCGTTGCAATAATTTCAATCACATTTAGCGGACTTCATTTTAATAGGCCATACTGTGAGAATCATATGATGAATGCTGTGTTGATAATTAACAGGATATTGAAGACAATGGTTCATGGTTGGATCCGAGATGTGGCCGCCTACCACAATGTGTTCGCTGATGCGCAGATCATAGCTTTCTATCGCTGGCTCCGCTCGCCTAGCGCCCTTCTGTATGAACCCGCGATGAGAAAAACTCTGCATAACTTGATGAAAAAATTATTCATGCAGGTTTGTCTTCATTCTTTCAATGGATATATTAACGAACGGGCTAAGCGGGGCTAGAACACGTCTGGACTAATCGACGACCGGTCCGTTTTCTGATGAAAACAGCGTCGCCACGAGCACAAGAGTCTTGGGAACGGTTGCGTAGCACCTAGTAGTGCACAAATATATATATATATATATATATATTTTTTTTTTCTCATTCTTTCAATGGACATTTACTCTCTAGTCTATCAGGAGATGACATAAATAACATCCATGTGCATTTGAAAACCGGTAAACACGTTTCAGACCGGCATACATTGTAAAAGTAGAACTGGCACTGTTCTTGAGTAGTACGACGAATTGAATGAACTAATCCTCAAAGACACGTTTCCCTTATTCTACAGCACCTTGCCTGTTCCTAATGTTCTTAACATGTTTTGAACTTATATTTTAGCTAATATCTGAGTTCAAACGGCTGGGATCCACGATAGTGTACGCGAATTTTAATCGCTTGTTACTAAGCACTAAGAAAAGAAACATTGAGGACGCACTGGGTTATGTCGAGTACATCACCAACAGCATCAGAAGTAAAGAATTGTACCATATGATAGATATCAGCTACAACCAGTGCTGGGAATTCTTGCTCTGGATGGACTCAGTACGTTTCTGAATAAATTACAGATACAACTCTACCACTTGAGATAAGATAAAAACAGGAACACGTACTTTGTGATGATCAACAGCGTTCAAGTTACTCAGGCCTTGTCTGCGAGTCTCGTAAATACAACCATTTTATATATGAATATTGTACGTCAATTCGTAGGCTAATCATGGTGGGGTCAAAGGAAAGTTACCACAAGAAGCTGTAAACCAGGATCCTGCAACCACGCCGGTGAAGAGAAAGACCAGGAGGGAGGAAGGTCAGGATGATGATGAGCAGGACAGTGACGTCGAACCACCTTCTCCAGAACAGGAGGTCCTTAATGAATCAAACGAAGATGACGATGATGGGGTAATAATCCACTTTTCATTTAAGAAATGCATGCGATATAATCGCTCTAGCTTTTCACAGTTACTTAGATATACATGTATTATTATATACTGTACATTTGCAGCCTGGCATTGAAATGAACTGGAATATGGCGAGATTCCTCCCTGTGTCTGGGGCATGTCAAACAAATTTCAATGTAAGATTCTCCGGGTGAAGTGTTTGCTGAAACGATGTCTTTATCCATTCTTTATTTTAGACAACAGACTTATTGTTCCGGCGTTTATTATTTGCAGATGATTATAGCTGGATACATTAGTGCTGTTCACGCGCACCTCATAGAAGAACACGCCAGAATCACACCAGGTAACACGCCCATCAAGCGACGTAAGAATCAACTTTCTCAATCCCAGACACAAGCCCAAGAAAGCGCCGCCTCAGGAATAGAAAAATACAGCCAGGAGCTTATCTCTGGGGATATGACAATGTCTCTCTTCTCGTAAGTCATGTACTGGTTTGTCTATACTTTTATAATTTTCTGTGATTTGGAGATATGAATTTTTAGCTTAAACTCGCGTATTTAACGCAGTATCTACTGGCCGAGTTGGACCGTTACTCAATTTATCCATTCGAACTTATGTATATTGTATTTACCCACAAATCCTACTTCACTTAACCTTCCCTTGTCTAAGTTGCATTTTGTTCAACCAAACTTATTATCTTCAGAATAACACAGAAAATCCAGAAGAAATTGGCTGGATCGTATGGTAATGCAGGTGACATGGCATCAGAATTCCCAGAGTTGCCAGGATCCCATTTGCCGCTAAAACACCCTGCTTTGGAATTCGTCAAGAGTATTTGCGAGGTATGTTTTAAGAAATACCAGATTAATGTCAGTTTTGTTCTATAATATGTAGTCCTAATATCGTGTGTTTTCTTAGGTATTATCGCTGGACAGCAACATATCGAATCAGATAATTAAGATGAAGAGAGATTTGCTTAAACTCATTGGCATCGGTGAATTTTCTGATGACGCCAAGTTCAAGGACCCATGCTTATCTTACGTTCTCCCAGAGGTACATGTGTATTTCTCCTCATTTTACATATGTATGTACGTTAATCTACATGTAAGTAACCTATGCGTGCGGGCAACATAAGCTAGATGGTTGATTAACCGCTGAATTTTATTTGTTTACACAGATGATCTGTCCTGGATGTAATCACATCAGAGACTTAGATCTATGCAGAGATCCTTATCTGGATTCTGACGGAAACAATGTGTACGTATTTCCCATCTCATAGCCTTAATACGGTAGTTCGAATGATAAGCGAAAGCTGAAATTATATTGAGTATTGTTTTCTACTGTAGTTCCGTGTGGCATTGTGTACAATGTAAAACAGAGTATGATCTGGATGAGATTGAGCAGCAGTTGATTGACGCTGTTCAGAGAAGATCAATGGCGTTTGTTCTTCAGGATCTAAAATGTTCTAAATGCAAAGGGGTAAGTTACATGCACGTTTACATATGTGCATGTTCGTGTTTCATTATGTACCGGATTATATCGTGTTAAGAGATAATATAACACAACTTGAGGCGTAGCTTACAACCCGACGTGCTCCCTTTCTCCTTAGATAAAAGAGGATTCTCTCAGCAAGCATTGTAAATGCGCTGGAAAATACACCACTCTGATGAATATTAAAGATGTTATCTCCATCCTAAAGACATTTAGGAATATAGGAAAGTAAGTATAGCTTACCCTTATCGGTAACTCTTTTTAGTTAATTTATTCAAAATCGTATTCGTGCATTCTCTTTTAGTTTCACAGGTTTGGTGTTGAATCTAATCTCGTGCTTATGTGTAAATTTGCAGACACTACAAACTGGAGCTGCTTACAGAGACCGTAGATTGGGTATTGAACATGAATCCAAAGCATGCAATGGGACTATCTTAGCCAGTGGAAGTCATTTAAGGCAACTCAATGTTGTGTTGATAAATGCTTGTATGATAAATAATTTGCCGACAATATTAATATAACTAATAATTTATTATCAATTGAGTCAAAATATACTCCCTGTGTAATATGTATCAACGTATTGATTCGACCTCACAGAAATAAATGGAATGCTTTTCTGTTAAACTTGAAAGAACTCTAATATTTTATTCTCTCCTTTTTTTTCAAGAAAACACATTCTTTTATGGCACCTAGTTAGTTAATTTAATGTAAACTATGTGAACCTGTTGTACAAGTACATCGTGATCGCCTCGGCCTCCTTTCTAAAGCGATTGTTTTGTGATGGAAATGACTATTTAGAGTTTGATATTGGAGGAAGGGCCGGTAATGGTGTACATCCTCTCTCGAGAGCAGCCATGTCCTTATCTAAAGGAGTAGAGACTCTCTCTGTCTGCTCTGTCGGCTGCCTCTCACCACTGGGTTTGATAGGAGGCAAAGGTGATGAAGAGTCAAGCATACTACTCATCGCTGGTACTGGGTCGAGCTTCTCCACCTTCGCTAGTTTCACGGGGGCTGGCCTCCATTTCATGAGAGCTTTCCCTCTGGTCAAATCGCTGTGGTAATCCGTCAGGTGATTTAGTTTCGCACCGGTGTCTTTGTTATCTTTGATGACAAAAGTGCTGACTCCTGTTCCTCCCGAGACGGTGATGACTCTCCCGCTCTGTCTCAGACTTAAATACTCAGACGCCATCCACTGCCGAGAATGCGTGAAACACGTTGCGACGTGTACGTCACGTGATACATCATACACGTGCAGCGTGTCGTCTCCAAGATTGATGAAGACGACCGTGGATTTGTCATCAGATATTCTGGCTTGTATGTGAGCTTGGGCATCTCCACTAGTGGACATATGTGTTGCCTCCACTCCTGTCACCATGTTGTAAATCTTTAAATCGTTCGTTATCCCCAACTCACCGTCCGAGGATATATCTTCCAGCGGTAACCCAGTCTCGATAGACTGTCCGAACGTAGCGTCTGTAACATGGACGTGGACGTATGTGTTTTTGAAGTGACTTTCTGGCCCATAATCTGCATACCGCAAGACGCAATTTATATTTTTCTGGAAAAGTATAATATCATGGATCATGAATTGGGTATTAATGCATTCTAGCGGCGAAATTGTCACTGCTTGGAATTGATTAGAAACACATGTCGGTAGAATCTTCATTGATCTGTCCATGCTTGCGACATACAATCTAGATTCATCTAGAGAAACCCTAGCACATCCTACACCTGCCACTGGTCCTGGATAGGTTACACATTTCCCTGTTTCTAAATCGTAGACATTAACATATCCTCCCGATTTCATGTGTTTGATGGTTACTAAAAAGTTATTTGATACATTGATAACATTTTCCTGGAATATCGTTATCTTTTTCAATCGTTTCAATTTCTCCTTCGGCTTGGTGCACTCTGTATCTATCGTCGCCGCACTCTTTTTCTTTGACTTTGCGGCTGTCATTTCCATGATGCTAATTCTTAAAACGGATGGCACACAGAGTATCTTCACTCTCTCTGGCTCAGATGTGGTTACCCTGAACCTGGTCTTATCATTTCCTACAATTTTATCATTCTGGTGGAGGTTTATTTCCCCAGCGAATGCATCCCACTCCTCTTCCTGGGTGCCATCTTCTGTTTTAGAGAAGACGACCTTGTCATCTCCGTGCGGTGTGTATTTTATCGCCTCTTCCTTGGTGTCTATCACCTGAGCCCGGCTGTGAAGCTGGACCAGTTTCTCTCCGTCAGGTGTCTCCCAGGTATCAATAGCCAGGTGACGGATACTACTCGCTGACCCAGGCCTGCTGCCAGCAGAGGCAGGCCGTTTTCGCATCTGCTTATCCTCATATTTTTTAAGTATTCCTTGTTCCTCTACAGTCTTTCCCTCATGAATCATTAGTCGTGGGTGTGCGCGTTGATTTGTTGTTCTTTCTGGTGGTAAAAGCGCAATCATCCCGGATTCCCCAGATGGATCTTGCTCTTGGATATCCGCGATAGCTACAAATTCATCAGGGTTTGCATCAACAAATCTGACATCCTTCTGCAGAAGTAGAGCGATTTCCGTTGAATTAGGTGAAATGACAAAGTCCCTTATGGTGTGATTGATGTCGTAGGTTTTGACCACTTGCCCTGTTCCACTGTAGATGAGGAGAATCTTCTGTTTGTCATCTGACGTCATGATTACAAAGTTACTATCAGCTGTAAATTCGGGGAATTTCAATCTGGTAGACTTCTCCCTAGCCAGTCTCTTGACAAACTTCAAGTTGGAGAGATTCCACAAAAAGGCTTCCCACTTTGACCTCCAAGCACTTTGATATATTGTGATTAAATACTTTTCGTCTGGAGAGAAAACAGCCTTAGTTTCCACCACCTGCTGGTGATAAGCATCAAACTTTTCACCGTCATGGATATCTATCGAGGTGACACGTTCCGTTGGCGGTAATGACAAGTGCGGGATGACAATTTTAATCTTTTTAGGATGGGTCACAGTCTCCAAATCGCTGATGTCATGGACCAAAACGTCACCCTTTAAGTCGATCAGTGCTACTAACTTGTCTGTCTGACTGATCCCTACCCCGACTGATTCTTCTGTTCTGTCCAGATCGGCTACCGTTCTTCCCTCACTAAACACCTTCACCTCCCCCATCCTCTGCCGTGTCGTCTCCAGACGAACCGGCTTGCCGTCCTGCATCGTAATGCTCGGTAGTTTGGGGTAGACCAGGACCTGCAGTTGTTCACTATGGCTGAGGTAGCTCGGTGTTTTCAGGGACACCTCCTTCTTCTCACCGTGTATGCTGAACATGGGCATTTGTCGACCAAACCTCGCGCTTACCCAGTTTTCTGTGATAAACTGAAGTGAGTTGTAGAAGTCACTCTTCTGCAGTGGATATTCATACGATCTATAGACTTCACATGTATCTAAGTGCATCAGATCTATGTATCCAAGCTTTTTGTCAAGTCCTCCATCATAATATCGCTTCTTGTATAATCCTATCATTATCTTTTCGCTCTTATCTAGGCTACAATAGAAATAGACATCAGATTCTTGTATATTTTCATCCCGTGGTTTTTGTATCATCTTTTCTCCAACTTTGTCCCCGGATTTAATATCCCATTGAGATATATATGTTGCTCCCTCTATACTATAATCCAGAACATAAAGTGTTTTAAAGTCTTTAGTACATGTGATAGCACCCCCCTCGTGCCACGGGTCCGTGTCTCGGATGTGAATATTCTGCTTAAGGCCAACGTCAGCAGTCTCATAGCAGGTCATCACCGGTGATAGCGGACACTGCTGAATGCCTATTGTATCACATTGTTGGATGAGTGAAGTGATATGTGGTTGCTTTCCTGCATAGTTAACCAGTCTCCCAATCAGCTCTACTGACAAACATTCAGATAATTTCGCTATGAACGGCCGCATCATTTGAAGATTCGCAACTAAAAGTTTCAACTCATAATTCTGCTTTAACGATTGATCAGCGAGCATGAACAATTCATATTCTTGGAGGAGCGCTCTTGGTGAAGATGTCTTCATTTTAGAGTAGATCCATTCATAGTTGAAGAATACCTCCCTAAGCATGTTGTCCAGTTGTTTAGATTTAAATAGATGCAGAGGAAGCTCTGAAACTTTTCGCTGATTGAATCTAACCAATGACCGACTGTCTAGGTGGCTACTGTAGATAAATGGCTGAGAGGGCACTTTTCTGTCTTCCTGGCTTTTCGTATCCTGCAAGGCGAACCGATGTTTCTGGTGCTCAGTGTATTCGAACGGTTTAGCTTTCCCCCCTCCCCACTTTCCAAGATAATATTCTGCTAGGATAGTGTGCACATAATTCAGAAATTGTGGATCTGCCAAATACCTTGCTTTAGTTGCAGCAATGAATTGTCTGTGGTA
>JAXGGS010201191.1:0-16395 GCA_035585475.1 Armandia brevis | reverse complement strand
TTGACTGATGCTTTAATTACATGTGTATGAATGTTGGGTATAAAAATGTCGCCTCTAAGTAGGTCAAGGGTTTGATTAATTGACTATCAAATGAAGCACTCGTGTACCTGGTTATTTAAGTACATGTATACCAGGATCGGTAAATTACTCGTACATCTGCATACAGTAACCTGTCTGAATACATGATACAAGTTTTATTATCATAAACCTAGCTTACCTCATCTCCCATCAGGTTAATTTTGTAAATCCCGCCATATTGTCTCGCCCAGTCGGTCAGATTCAGATGTAACTTTGTGTCGGTTATCTGCGGGAGATTCCCTAACAGCGGCCATCCTCTCGGTCCGGGGAACGCTCCTAACCTGCTGCTGCCCGAGCGCCTGAATCGCCGTAAAACCCAGATAAACGCGAGACATAGCACGCAATATAACACGTACTCGTGCATGTTTCCCCTGCTGTGAGTGAAGGGAGAGAGGTGAAGATCTCTCTCGGTGGTCGATGACTGAATGACTGAATGATTTGTGGTGTTACGCGGCAGTGATAGAACACGCCCAGTGACTGAAAACACCGCTAAAAACCTTCATCATCGCTTCATATAAACACGACACATAATTAACTGGGATGTGCAGTTTTCCCTGATTTTGTTAGCGTTGCTTGTCTAAATAAAGCTATCAGGTGATGAACTTGATGCAGAGCCCCGTGAAGTCTTTCTCACCAATGTTAACGTATATTTATAAACTGCACTTAGCGGAGTTGTAATCCTAAGCCATCATCGGGCCGCAGTGCTTGTCAAAACCGCCCCGGTCTATCATACGCATGAAGACTGACAAGTACCGTAAAAAGTTTTACATGTCAGCATATGCGACGAATGACAAGTTGTTTTATAAGCAGTTAAACTAACACAAAATGTTGATGTTATATTGAGTGAATGTGACGAGGTCGCGGGGGGTCGCGCGAGACGATTAGGGATCACTAGGAGATTAATTAACAGTCGGGGTTGACAACGTGATTATAGCTGAACGTTCCCACCGCGTGGACAGTCTGACTGACAGATTCAGTACACAAGTTCAGTGTGATTGCCCCGGCGTGACATTTGAATTCGTGTGTAATTGAATGAACCGACTCGCTGGTTAATGGTTGTACTCAAATAAACAGAATTGTGGAATGTGGCTGCACAATGGCCTGTACTTGTGAATTCTATATATTTGAAGAACCACACGAGCATTACTATTGATTGTGGGATATTTATTCTATGATTACTATTATATTCTCGTCGGTAGAAACAGCTGCTAGTAGGATGGATCAACATATTCAATAACTTATTTAAGCATCACTTTTATTAATGCTTATCATTTATGTCAGTATATATTTTATGACCGATGTCATTTTTGATGATATGTTGCCAAGGAGAATAGACACTTATTAAATTGATAGTTGAAATTGGGAAACCTATGTAATGTTTTACACCACGAGGGACACTATATCAAACAAATGCACATAGTAGTACATGGTAACGGTGATAATCACTACTCCCAACGTTTTTGCAGATGAATAGTTATATTATGCGAGTAGTAATTTACATGTATAAGTAGTCTTGTATACCCAATGCATTACCTGTCATGTCAAGAGGATCATGTAAGTCGGCAGACAAAAATGTACTTTGACATAACTACAAACTCGTTATAATAGATCTAGAGATAAGCGGATGTGAAGAACGTGGCAAATTGTATAAATTAGGTCGCTCTTACATGTACTAGGTTTAAATACACAAGAACAGTCGACCCACAACCTGAGGTTGGGAGCACGGTAAATCAACCCTGGTTTAAGAGATCTAGATATACGTGGATGCATACGGCAAGTGGAGTACATGATAAATGTATCGTTTTTCCAGGGCCCTAGCTGAAGGTGGGTTCTGACGTTTGTATAACGAGTGTAATCTTGAGCGCTTATTCGTGATTAACGCCCAGGACAGAGTAACCCGTGCACATTGTAAACTAGATCGATATATATCACAAAACACCTGGATTAGATTAACTACCTGGATTTAACAAACACGTGGTTGTGGCGAGATGGTGTGAACCATTCTACAGGTACAGAGTGTGTGGTGTTTCACTTTGCGTAAGTGCGATATGGTCTGTTTTCTTCAATGTGGTGAGTTCTATAAATAAATCTAAGGTCTATACTAGTTTAATATATATGTTTATCCAACATTGAGCTTACGTCACTCAGTCCGGCTTTAAGGATACCGTCAGTAAATGATATAATCGAGAAGATAATCATACTCGGTTATGTAGCATAATTTTATTAGAAAAAGGGTGAAATTAGAAAGGAAGGGATGACCTAGTTAATGGGCGTTAAATCTTTCCTTGAATTTTTAAAATAGATTATCAGTATTACTTCTAATGTTATACAACCCGAATTATATATTCGGGTTCTATATATATATATATGTACATAACACGGCACATTTTATCAGGCAGTTTAAAGTGTGATGTAATAGAGAAACAATCGTGAACATGCTGTTTCCACAAGGTTTAGATTCCATCACTGAACAGGCAAGAGAATCACAAACGTTCCTGCCTCGTGTCCGGCGAGTGGTCGCTAATATAAAACCGTGATCATTGTTACCAAATTCAGTGAGGTCAGCTGCCTCCTCTTATCCCAATCCTCGACAGATTTTCCTCCTCTCAGCATAATATCTTAAAACCCTACATCTCCAATGCTATTGATCAAATCACGAGTTATACGAAGGTAATGTATATAGTCATCATTCTTACACTGTAACGTATACTTGTTTAAAAGTAAGGAGATGCTGCAACAGTAATCGTTGTTTAAGGCTGATGTGGCTTTTAGGGCCCGTGTAAACTGGAGAACCTTATTTATACAGGAAGCCTATTTAGAAGATGATACATACAAGTGCCTGTTGCATGTTACAAAGCTTTTATAACAGCATCAGGCCACGTTATATATTCTGCCATCCTATATAGGTTAATACACGGGTGTTGTCCCAATGATCGTACCGGTCCCTCTGCACTTCCCGATGGTGCCATGCCATGTCCTCTGATTACCCAGGTACGTGGCACGATGACCCTGCTACGGAACTATCACCAGATCTCCTGGTATGCCCACCTTGCCTGACAACCCCAGTCCTTCCGCACCTCCCGATATGGTGCCATGTCCTCTCTATTTTGGACACACAGGCCAGGCAAGGTATTCTCAAGTGCACTCGCACCGGTGTGATATAACCATTCATGTTATACACAGGCATTCAGCCACGTGGTGATCCAGAACTAAACACATTGCACTTGAAGTGTAATGAATGTACATGTATGTCAAATTTGATTTGTCCAAAAAAATAATGATTATGTACAGGGGTCTATTTAACCTATAGCCACACTTTTTTTGTAAGTATTATTGAACTTGATATTTCTAAAAGAACATGTTCGTGTCTCTCTTGATTCACAACAATCTGATTATATTACTCGGACAGTAGGCTCAAGGCCCGGCTGAAGTACTGGTACCGCCATAAACGGAGGCTCCCGTCATTACACCCGTCATTACATCACCCTTTGAAATCATTTACATATATTTATACCTACCCTATATAAATTCTCCAGAATTGTGGTGAGATGAATTCCAGCCCTGCCCCCGCACCCCTAATACCGAGTCCTTCTGCACTTGCGATGGTGCCATGCCTATATATGCCCTGTTTTCCCGTGTAAGTGATAAATTGGCCCCCTATATAACACCCGTGTTATGGGCCTGTGTCCCTGCACTTCCCGGTGGTACCATGACTTGTTCTCTCCTGAAGGTGCTTAGAACGATGGCCCTGCCAGCCACCATTCAGTAATCACACGATCCCCTAATATGCCCACCTGCCTAACAACCCCAGTCCTTCAGCACTTCCCGATATGGTGCCATGCCCTCCTTATTTTGGGCACACATACCTCGGCTGAGACCTAGCCAGGTATTCTCAAGTGCACTCGCACCGTTGTGATATAACCATTCATGTAATTAAACAGTCATAGAGTTACTTGGTCCTCCAGGAATGCACACATGTATATGGAATACACATATCTCAGATCACTAGTCCAAGGAAATGGGTGATTACGAGTCACACATGATTGCAATGAGGGGTGCATTATGTCCATTTATTTCACGAAGCATCAGCCTTTCTACACACATGTCTCTTGTATCATGTCTGATAAATAATCATCTGATTATTATATCCAGAGAGAGGCAACAGACTCCTCTCAGGGCCTAATGTTATGATGCTAAGTCGGCTCCCGTCACAACACAGTTCAGATTCAATCACAATATATGTTAAAACCTCTGCTCATCAAGGGGGTGACCAAACCAAATCACTTTACACATATATACATCTTTCAACTATATCATCCCCTTTTCCTGAAGGGTTCTATTGGACATATAAAGATATTTATTATCGCATTTACTTTTTAGGAGACAATTATCAGTACTGATACCTGGGCCTATTTACATGTGCGTATAAAGAAAGAATTGAGAAGGCATGTGCCCAAACATCACCCTTTCAGCCCGTCTTCATGGCTACGTACCCTATAAACTCTCCAGGTTTGTGGTAAGAGCTCCGGACCTACCCCCTTTAATTCTAAGCAATTTCTCCTGCCCAGACCCATTGTGCTATGTCCTCTCTCCTAATTCCCCGTGTATGTGATATGCTGGGCCTCATCCCTAATTAATGTCCACATGACAGCCCCGTCCCCTTGCACTTCCCGATGGTGCCACGCCTCGTCCTCTGATTACCCAGGTACGTGGCACGATGACCCTGCTACGGAACTATCACCAGATCTCCTGGTATGCCCACCCTGCCTGACAACCCCAGTCCTTCCGCACCTCCCGATATGGTGCCATGCCCTCCCTATTCTGGGCACACAGGCCAGACCAGGTATTCTCCAGTGCACTCGCACCGGTGTGATATAACCATTCATGTTATAAAACAGTCATAGAGTCACGTGATAATCCAGGACTGTACACACAGATCAAGTGAATGTAATAAGCGTGCTTGAATGGCAGATTTCATTTTTAAACAGAAAGGTAAGATGCAGTGCGGATACATTTACAAAATGGTAACACTTTGTTTATGTATTCATTTGATCATCGGGCTTAATGTTTAAAAATAAACATGTTCGTGTCTCTTTGTGTCAAACGTGATTCACAACCATACGATTATATTAGCCAGGCTATAGGCTCCATATCTGGCTAATGTTATAACACCTACATATCCACTAGACCCACATGATCATAACATTACCCATTGAGATACTCTACATAAAGGCCTACCCTATTTTGATTCTCCCCGTTTATAGTACGATACTATACCTCCCCCATACCCCATGTCCCGTGTCATTACATCCTATTTTCCCAGTTAGGTATTATGTTGAACCCCTACCTTATGCCCACCTGACAGCCCCGTCCCCCTGCTTTGTCCGATGGTGCCATGCCCTGTAGTCGCAATACCCTAGCTGGTTCATGGTACGATCTAGCCCTCCCAGCTACAATTGCCAAATCACCAGTTCTCTTGGTATGCCCACCTTGCCTGACAACCCCGGCCAGTCCTTCCGCACTTCCCGATATGGTGCCATGCCCTCCCTAATAAAGGCCCCTCGCCAGGTATACTCTAGTGCACACGCACCTCTGTATACCCATTCAGGAAATAACCATTCATACAGTCACGTGGTCCTACAGGAATGTACTCGAATGTAGTAAACATATGTCAGACCACTAGTACATGGCAATGGGTGTTAAGAATTCACACTGATCATTCCCATGGCCGTGTCAAATTCTGATGACTGTATTGCTATCGCTTTGATTGGAGACGTTGGATATCTATAGAATATTTTTATTTTATAGCTCGCATGTTAAACCACATTATTGATGACTGATCACATGGTGTCCGGTGAGGGCCACCCCACCAATAAACACAACTAATCATGATCGTATAGGCGGGTAATTAACAAGTCACACTGATCAATCACATGGTTGTGTCATGTCCTGATGATCATGACTGGAATCCGTTTGATGGGAGACGTGGAATATGTCAATGATAATGTGCTTTCTATAGCCGGTTATTGACGACTTGAACAGCCATATCAATGATGAATAATCGTATGGTGGTGTCCTGGGATGTACACCCCATCTATGTCAGAAAACAGAAAGTTTGGTAAGGCAAGTCATGATTGTACAGAGGGGTGTATTGAGTCATATTTTGTTTCAAGAATCAGGCTTCCTTCTCTACACATGGCTTGTGTGTCATGTCTCATTGATACCCATCTGATCATTCTACCGAGATAGAGTGTGTAGACTCAGGGCCTGGCTAATGGTATTATACATTATGGGGTCCCGCGATAACACGCTTCTGATTCAATCACTTGTAATATTTGTATTAACTCGTCTGATTAAGGTTAATCATATTGGAGCAATATGCCTATATATTTCAATTATTTGATCCCCATCGCCGGATCCTGGAGGGTTCTATTAGCCATATAGATTTATATATCACATTTACTTCTAAGGGGACAATTATTGGGATAGATACAAGGGCATATTTGCATGTTTGTGTGAAATTAGTATTGAGAGAGTATGCGACCAATTGCCACCCTTAGAATCGTGTTCACAGCTGTTCGTGGCTACCTACCCTATACATTTTCCAGGTTAGTGGTAAGAAAAGCTCCAGACCTAGCCCCTTATACACCTAAGCCAGCTCTCCTGCACATCCTAATGGTGCTATTTGTCCTCGATTCCTATTCCTATTGCGTGTGATATGCTGGGCTTCATCCCTAATGTCCACATGACAGCCCCGTCCCATTACACTTCCCGATGGTGTCATGCCTCGTCCTCTGATTACCCAGGTACGTGGCACGACGACCCTGCTACGGAACTATCACCAGATCCCCTAATATGCCCACCCTGCCTGACAACCCCAGTCCTTCCGCACTTCCCGATGGTACCATGCCCTCCTTATTATGGGCACACAGGCCAGACCAGGTATTCTCAAGTACACTCGCACCGGTGTGATATAACCATTCATGTTATAAACAGGCATAGAGTCACGTGGTGATCCAGGAATGTACACATTGTGAATGTGAATGTTGTAAACATACGTCAGATCACCAGTACATGGCATCGGGTGATTACAAGTCACACTAATCAGAACCCATGACTGTGGCATATCCCGATGGTCGTGAATGCAATCAGTTTCATGGAAGATGGGGAAATTTAGTGGAGATGTTGTTTTATTGCAGGCTATTGTTGGCATATAAAGCCTTGTCATCGATAATTAATCAAATGGTGTCCAATGATAGGCACCCAATTTGGGAAGGCAAATCATGATTGTAGAAAAGGGTGTGTTAAGGCACATTATGTTTCATGAAGCTAGGGAATTTCGACGCACGTGGCTTATGTGTCATGCCTGATTCATAACCATCTGATTCCTGTACCCAGTTAGGGGCTACAGAAACAGGGCCTGTCAAACTGACCATGGTAATGATACTACGGTGCTAATTATGTCGGCTCCCGTCAATCACAATATTTGTTTAAACTCTTCCTAATAGGGTAACCAGACCAGAACACTCTACTTTTATATGTTAAAGTGTTGACTGTCTTCTGCTGAACGCTTATTCATGCGTGCATATGACTACAGGTATAGAAGACATTTAACGTGACATTTAGCTGTGTGTCCTATGTGGATACTGTATATTAATATTGAACACGAATTGAGAGTTCATGCGACCAGACACCGTCATTTGCGCTAGTCTACATAGTAACCTACCCTAACTATTTCCCCGGTAATAAATGAATGTGATTATCTTTCGAGCTACATAACCTATGGATTAATCTGCTAATGTGTGTATATGATCATACATAGGCACCCACCCTTTAGGTTTCCCAGGAATATGTCACGATACAGATCAGCCCTTACTCCCGAACCCAGCCAGCCCTTCTGCCTGATACCCACCGCCATTCCCCAGGGAAGTTATACATTTCCCCCCACCTCAACTATGCCCAACTTACTACCCCATGCCCCGTGAGCTTCTTGGTGTTATCATATCGCTCAGTCCCCTAAATGCCCGGGTGCTTGGTACGACGACCCTGCCGACTACCCTCGAAGCTATCACCAGATCTCCAGGTATGCCCACCTGCTTGACACCCCCGTCCTTCCGCACCTTCCGATATGGTGCCATGCCCTCCCTATTTTGGGCACACAGGCCAGACAAGGTATTCTCAAGTACACTCGCACCGGTGTGATATAACCATTCATGTTATAAACAGGCATATAGCGTCACGTGGTATTCTATGAGCGTACACATCGCCCATGAATGTAAGAAACATATGTCAGATCGCTAGTGCAAGGCGATAGGTGTTTAATTAGGAGACACGAATATGTCAAATACTGAAAATATTGATTGAAAAATGCTCCCATTCATGTCATGGTTACTATTTCCTTATCTTTGATAACCACTAATTAATACGATGTCCAGTGATGGTCTCCCAACCACTAAATGTAAAGACAAGTTGAGCTAAGTAAGTCATAGCTGTATTACGTTTATTGATGAATAAAACAATAAATAGATAACACAGGGAAATAATGATTCACACTTTGTTTCGAGAAGCATCGGACTATATATACATGTGTCTTGTGTGTCATGTCTGATTCATAACCATCAGATTATTATAACCAGATAGAGGCTGAAAACCCAAGGCCTGGTTTATGTTATGATTCATGTTTCATTTTATGTTATGAGACTCCCGTCAAAACACGATTCAGATTCAATCACAATAAAGATTCAATCACAATATTTGTTTGAAATCCTCTCATTAAGGTTAATCAGACTTTTATAACCACTTATATTTCAAACGATTTGAGTCCGTTTTACTGAAGGTTTATGCAAATTTGTTTGTCTTAACCTTTCTACATGTTAGAGGAAAGTGGTCGTTACTGATAGCTTGGCCTATTATTCTGTTTGTTTACATCATTATCAAAGTAGAATTGAGACCAATCATCGCTCACGTTGTAGCTACCTACCCTATAGATTGCCCCTGAGAATGTGGTCCGGCGAATTCTAGCCCTATATGCCCCACACCCTCACCCCGTAACTGATGAGTACTGTGCCCTCTCTCCTGGTTACTCAGGTACTGGGTGTGCGCCCCCTTTCTTTTGCCAGACCCGCAATTTCCGATGGTGCTGTGGCCTCCGGTTGCCCAGGTAGGTGGTATGCTGGCCCCCTTCCTTGTGCCCACCTGACAGCCCCGTCCCCCTGCACCTCCCAGTGGCACCATGTCTTGTCCTCTAGTTACCCAGGTAGGTGGTATGCTGGCCCCCTTCCTTGTGCCCACCTGACAGCCCCGTCCCCTTGCACCTCCCAGTGGCACCATGTCTTGTCCTCTGGTTGCCCAGGTAGGTGGTATGCTGGCCCCCTTCCTTGTGCCCACCTGACAGCCCCGTGCCCTTGCACCTCCCAGTGGCACCATGTCTTGCCCTCCGGTTGCCCATGTAGGTGGCATACTGGCCCCCTTCCTTGTGCCCACCTGACAGCCCCGTCCCCTTGCACCTTCCAGTGGCCCCATGTCTTGTCCTCTAGTTACCCAGGCACGTGGTGCGATGACCCGGCAGTGTGACGCCCCTCGCCCGACCCCCGCCGTCCCCCTGCACCTCCACGATGGCACCACCACGCCGCCCTCAGCCCTCGGGCAACACTCGCCCGCGGTGCACCCGTACCTGTCTCACTCAATGGAACCACCAAAACAAAATCACCACACCATTTGAAGTTGTCACGACGATGATCGGTGCTCATGAGGTCTGCCGAGAGTTACACCTCATACACAAACCCACGTGGCCGAGCGTAGTAAGTTCTCCACAGTTCCCCAGTACACGCGCACTCGCCGAGTGACTGTGTGAGAAACGCCGATCGAGCGGTGGCCGCTGATTGGAGGAGCCGACTCGCCACTCGCCACCATTGTGCGCCACATCGCCTGTTCTCACACACACCGCACCGGCAGCATTTCTAGGATTACCGCGAGAGCTTTAAAAACCCGTGCGAGCGCCGGTTACCGACAACAAACAGCGAGCAGACACACGAGAGAGAGGACGTGAGAGCAGCTTCCAGTCACACACAACCACACAACCACACACCTGTGTCAGATATCACCGCGTTTTTACCACTGGTTCATCTTCATCAGTCAAGGTGAGTCGATTTAACCTGTACATGCGGCAGCTGGGTGCTTAACGCGGGCGGCCATAGTGAGTAATTAACATACATGTACACACACGCACACGCATACACAGGTGAGAGGTTTGTTTCTCGGTCCATCATCTAGCGCTGACACACGGTGCCCCCGGGTCCTATCTTACCTTCCTCGTGTGTACAGCTCGGCAGATTTTTATCATGTAACCACCACGCTATGTGAAGCACGCTATGTGAAGCAGGCCGGTGGTGGCTGCATGTGGTTTAACTGGCATAGATAACGCGATGCGTGCACCATACCTGGTCACAGTGACACACCTTATACCGTGAGCGTGCTCGGTTTTACACCTGAGTCGCTAACTGTAACTATATAACTCTACAGCAGGGCAGCTTGGAAGCAGGCTCGTGAATGACGAACTGGAATCATTGTTTGATTTACTATCGAACCTGGCAGCTTTACTTGTATTTAATACAGATGTTGGGCATTTTAAGGAGGATTTTCAGATCAGTTTATTTTGGTTGCCATCGAGTGCTTACAAAATATGCACCGTTGTCAGCAATTAAAACCTGCTAATTCAAATGCCATGGGTTTATAAAGTGTACTCCAATAAGTGTGACGCTATGAATTTCTTACACGTTTTATCGTTGTTGAATATTGAGAATATATTGTGATTTATGAGCACTCCACATTTGATGGGTTCACATAGTACTATAACCATCGTTCGAGCACCATCTATCATATGACAGAGATGAATATTGATATACATATGAACGCGTATTTCAGTTTAAAAGTGCTTGCATATACTTGGTGTTCTGGTGTTAAGATCAAGCGCCTTCTTAACCCGAATAATCGTTACATTCACGGGCATGTCAGCTGTATTCATGCACATTTATGTTGTACCTTTTATATGGAGCCATGCCATTTATGTCTGGAAAAACATATTTCTAATACGCAGTCCTAGTACAGATTTTATAACAACTTTACACATGTTTATAAATATGTTAATGATTTATCATAGCATCGTCAGTTTTGCGCATTATATTCAGGTATAAAGCTGTAGACCTGACCGTGCTTGCTCACATTAATTGCTATTAATTCCCCCCGCCCCCTGACTACATGTACTACAGATTAATCGCCGAGTGCTCGTGCACTTACACCTGGCGGCGTGTATCGATCCGGCGGCGGAGATCGCGTGATTTTTCACCCGTGACGTGACGCTGCCACCGCCGCCGTGTGTAACAGACGATCAGCTGATACACTGCGCCGCCGTCAGAACTGTGAGCGCGGGAAAACTTCCTCAAATAACCAGCCATTACACTGGAAATACATCCCTATATAACATAGGTGACTCATTAAGTGTGATGCGTTAATAAGTGTCATTTATCGGGTTTTTTAGCGGGTAACTATGACACGTGATGGACTTGACAACGCGGCGGCTTAAGGTGTGTGTTTTTTACGCACCTGTACCACAGGTGTATCTCATGTGTACGCTCGGTTATAAAAGGGGGGCTGTGTATCCTCAGGTGCGCGAGCACTCGGCACTGACGTGTCTCGCCGTGGTTAACGCTGAGAGATCGTCCGATGCCTCGTGATGACCTCTGGGACCCGCCTCCCAGTGACCCCTGACCCCACACGACACGCCCCGTGACCCCTCCCCCTTATTTACATAATAGCAGCGGTCAGTTTTAGTCTGGTGCGTCACTGGTCAATACATGTATAAATAACATCGTTAACACTGAACAGGTGATCGCCCC
The DNA here is from genome assembly GCA_035585475.1 of Armandia brevis. Lineage (NCBI taxonomy): Eukaryota > Metazoa > Annelida > Polychaeta > Opheliidae > Armandia > Armandia brevis. The sequence goes on along the minus strand of JAXGGS010201191.1, from coordinate 4,423 downwards.
ATACCGCTCAGTAATATTATATAATTATGTATAAAATATTGTATAATGTCATGCCACGGCGGTCAAGGATGTTTCATAAACGCTCTCCGTTTTAGGACACAAACTAAGCGGTGTTTCTGGCAGTAAATCAATTTGAAGGATCTCGAGAGAGGAATATTCCCCAGTAAGCGTCAGGGTTGCCAATGGCTGACAACAATTTTAATATATATATATATATATAAGCGCACTAACGATCTATTCTCACACCGCCAATCATTCAATCTTCCTCATTATCGCCGGCTGTGGTATTCAGAGATCGATAAACCACCTGTAACAAATGCTTGCACCACCATAAGCACCTACATCGCACTTTAAAAGCCGGTCATAGATTCTGTTTAATTGATAAAAGCCTGAAATGTCATTTATTCTGTTTAATTGATGAAAGCTTGAAATGAGTACATGCTTGTAGAAATGTCTCCTTCAACTTATTACACCTATCATTTGTACAAGCAGGCAATCTTGAATCTGCTAATTCGCAAGTGTTGTATGGACAGAGGTGAATGCGATGCCGGTAAGCAAGGCGTGGAAATTTCCCCTGCATGGCACGCGAGTACGGGACAGAATCATGCCACTCGGAACATTCGTGTGTATTGTCTAACATAGCAAACACACTCGCCTAATGCTCCCGCCGTTCTCAGTACTATAGTGCCAGTTTCTAACCCGTTTCTAACCCGTTTCTAAACCGTGCGCCGACTCTCGTGAGCCCCTTACACCGGCTTGAGATTTCCGCGACCCCATCGACTCGCTTGTCGAGGACTGGAAATGATACTCGAAAACCCCTTAACTTCCGCAAATACCGGTTCATAATCATTTATAATGCTCGCCTCGATGTCAGAAACTATAATATGTCAATTACTGTTACTCGGTGGCAGCTATTCAGCATTTGGTTATTGATTTGTATGTCCAGGTAATAATTACGTTCAACGCATATGAAATATATGAATCAAACGAATATGTGTAAGGTCAAAATTTAATTGCCATCTCCGTAATATTTTATATACAATTGGACATCATTAACGTCTATGAAAAATGTAATGCAGTTTAAAGTAAAGAGCATCAATTTAACCCGTTTTTAAAAAAGTGTTCTTGTGAGTGATCAAAGCTCTCTTACACTTGTCACGTTGCCACAACGCAAAGTTGCATGTTTACCTAGCATGGGATTCGGATAAAGTTGTTGTCACCTCATGCATGTCCAGTTTCTCTATGTTCTCATACGCTAGTTAGATATAATTAATACAAGTCACGGACCGCCGGTTCAACCGCTACGTCTGCATGCTCGTCTGATTTAAACACCGTTATAATGATGATAAACACATTATTCTGGTTTTCAGTCCCCTCTCTGCTCTCAGTCATGCTTGGGTGAGATTATTTGTTAAGTATGACTAATAATATGTGTTTCCCCGGTGACTTTGCCCTTCCGCGTTTCATCCTAATACTCTGTCACGACTCGTGGGTAAAGGACACATATTATAATTTAAGCTGCACCCGGCTGTTGTGAAACATTGTTACAGGATCCAAGATTATACACATCAGTATCGAGTCCTATCTACTGTGATCACTATGTTAGCGTAATATAACATCATAACACCCGCACCTACAGGACGACAAGCATTTAGTCAGGTTTTACACACATCTATCCACCATGGGCCAGACGTTGTCGTGTCAGAGTTGCGGGAACGAGGAAGAAGACGTGAAACTTATCCGGGAGTTACACGCGATATTGGAGCCCCTATCCGGGGTTTGTACCTACAATCTCCTGCACCATGCAAGGGTGCACAGATATGGCGAGGACTATGCTCAAATCATCTCGGAGGATCGGGAGGAATTGCTGCTATCTCTAGGCAGGGTCGGTCATGTGCCTAACAACACACCGATGACTACTGAGTTCGAGGGACACGTTCGAGCTTTTGTCAACCGCCTAGTAGAAGCTTACTTCAAACATGTGAATAATAAACTGAGACTAATCTGCTGCTTAGGCGAATTTAACAATGACTACGTTCTGAGGCCGATTGGCAGCTTCCCTTGTGACACAAAAGTTGGTGACATTGATGAGTTTGATTACCTCTGTGTTCTAGATTTACCCGCAAATTGGATGAAGATTGGACCAGTGGGTGATGAATGTGTAATTAAGTCAAGGGCATATCACTGCAGAAAGGCTGCGCTTAAATTATTTAACACTGAACGTCTCGTCCTATTCTACCGACAAATTATGGAAAATTACGATAAGAAGCAGAAACGTTTGGACCTGATAACCACTGCTCCAAGGGTTGACAAAATTTACACCCACGGACCAGCTGCTTGCTTTACTTGTAATTGGTATTGCACTGATGGACACAGCCATTCCTTATCAACAGATCTTTCTTTTGCTATAAGTACAAAATACGAAGAGCTTAAGGAATTCTGTGAATTATATGTCTCCGAGCTACCTGAGTCTCTTCTATGTTTGCAAGACCTGCACAATTGCCAAACATGTGTGGTGAGGCCTAAAGAAGAATGGTGTCTTTCGAGCTGTACTTTAGACTTACCGATCATGGATTTGATTGAGAGAAATATCGCGCCTAATATCAGACTGTTTTACCGATGTTTAAAGCTTCTCATGGCATTCATCCTGCCAATTGAAGTATCAAGTCGTAACTATTACAGTGATCTATTTTATAACACACACCGGATTGAATCAAGCACGATCTCATCCCATGCATTAAAATGCCTTGTGCTAAACGAAATAAAATTACATCCTGGGCAGGATGATTGGGAAAAGGAAAACATATTCGACCGTCTAATCAATATATGCAGGTGCTTCTCGGACAATGGTAAAGACGACGATTGGCCAGCAAATACCGAGGATGTCATTTCGGGTGTGAGTACCGGGAAAACGTGGCATTCCAGAGTAACTCATGAACTTTGTTCACATCCGTCAATAGCACGAAGTTTGGACGCCTTATGTCATCAGATTTCAGCTGGACAAATTTTGAAAATGCATGAACAGGAGACATGCATGAATGACAAGGATGAGTGTAAAATATATATGAAAAGATACAGCGGCAACTTTGTAAAGTTGAAAATGAATTCTGCAGAGACTAACGCTATACTGGATGATTCCCACATATATAAACTCAAATGTTCTAGGTATCAACCATACGAAGAGCATTATCTTATACGTTGGTGCAAACATCACGTGTTTGAGCTCTGTCATGAAAACGTGGATATTGATATTTCTCAGTCTTCCAAAGAAGAATATCCCTGGATTCTAGCACTAACTTTTGCCGGTTGTATTTCAACTCTGGATTTATCAAACCAGGAAACCATTGACAATATTCTGCATCTCAAACAGAGATACGTAAGGTATGGTGATGGGTATGGTGGCTTTTGGCACAGCATCATGATTGGAGTACGTAATCAGGACCAAGTTCCTCCAGGTATACTTGAATACATCACCCATGCCAGAGATGAAGACTTGGAAACAATATTAGAAAGTGAAATGTACAAGCTTGATAAACTCACTTCATATTGTTTGCGCTTCAGTGGATTAAATTGTTGTCTCGACATTGAAATGTTAAGGGAGAACACTATTTTAGAAGAGCTGCAATTCGGAGAGCACGGTCGAATCTTTAAAACCTGGTGCCAAGAAGAGAGGAGTGAAGTCGATGTGGATAAAAGGCGTACCGGAACAGCTGTGATTTACCATTGTGTCCGAACTCTGCTCAAAAGGACCTCGATAAAAGCATCTAAAATTTTCAAGAGCAATACCATTTAAATCATAGCATGCTTATTGCCAATATTAAATTATTTTATAAAACATATTTATGAAAACAGGCACTAAAAAGTGACATATTTAGGCTTGACACTGATATCTGACCTTGAAAACAGCACTTGAGTTCTTTGAAAACAAACCCATCAGATAGTGGCTATTTCATTTGCTTTGCCCGTACTGTCTGATTTCAAAATGAATGTATTTGCAAGGGAAAAGGGGAAATTTAGTATTTGACCCTGATATCTGACCTTGAAAATGGCGTGCTGGTCAATACAATTTTTGTTCATCAGAATGTGACTACATATTGCTCGGTATATATAGTTAGATTACTGAAAATACCCAGGTAACACAAGAACGTTGGGAGGATGTTGTATGAACGTTGGTTTCAGGTTGGGAGAATGTTATATGACGTCAAAATGTCGGGTTTTTCCAACCCTGATCCAACATTCGTTACCAACGTTCTCCCAACCCTCAGGCCAACGTTCGTCTGGGGTTATAAACAGACATTCCTCAAACGTCCAAAGCAAATACGAGGGGACCAGTACATCTTAGAAAAAAATATTTTTAAAAATTATATGTTTTTCGAAACCACAACTCATTGCAGGCTCCCTATTGATTTACTGGTTGTAGTAT